>JAHZNC010006658.1:0-21783 GCA_027744095.1 Zhuqinia jingwanae | reverse complement strand
TATTATTTCAAATTTATTGGTCAACTTCTTAACATGTGAGGTTACATATTGTTTTCAAGAAAAACCAACTAATACTACTTATAAAGAAAAGATTTCAAATGATTTAATGTTAAGTGTGGTGGAGACAAATGTATTTATTAAAGATATCCATTGATTCAGCAGCTTTCAATTTCATGCTGTTTCAAAGAAAGATTTTTTTCGTAAAATAAATTTCTAATTTATTTCTAGTCATTTAGAAAAGTGTGAGGGAAAGTTACAGCTAAATAAAAAACATGATTATTCCTAACAAGATGTCTTCTTCATCAATAGTGTTCGTCATTACTATTTTTTTATTTTTCTCACCAACACTGACACTGCAGGAAGCAGCAGGTCAACCTTTGTATAATATGAAGAGTCTAACCGGACTTGCTAAAGGTTCTTGCAGTACGACATCACCTGAAATTTTCATCAATAATGTTGCCGAACCAATGTTATTAATGTTGTATCTTCGTAAGTTCCAAAATTTTCTTTTTAAAATCAATTTAATACACTCCTTTATGTTTGAGTTATTTACATATATTCATAAAATTCGCAGGCAGTAAAACGTTTTACGGAACACTCATGGATCACATAGAAAATTCACTCCAAAACCTTTCTCAAAATGAACAGGGAAATAAAACGAGGGAGCAATGGGAATTTATCACTAAAACAGTCAGCGCGAGCCTAGACTCTTCGATAGCTCGTGTAGAAACAGCATGGAAATATTTCATGGTAACTCTTGAGACTACGCCACTTCCGTGGGAAACACAGCACAAGGTTTTGGTCACTTCTGATGCATTATATGAATTGGAGTATAGCTACACAATGATTGAGGCTGTGATACGTTCAGGAACAAAGGAAATTGTGGGTACTTTGCAACACCAGTTGGCTGATGGTGCGCTCAAATATATCCGTCATCCACTTTGTTAAAATTATGTTGAATTTTTATAAATCTTTACGGGTGATGAATGTCGAATGTCATACATGAAACCTTCTATATAGTTATTAGAAAACTTGAAGCGGAAGTGTCAAAAATGTCTACCAAGGGTGATGATGTCACAGAGCAGAAGCTTTTTAAACGCATGAAACGAGCATTGGCTGGGGTACATAATATGAATAAATTTTAGGCATGATTATTTTCCTTGTCAAAACTATCATTGTAGTGATTTTTAAAACTGTTTATAGATGACATCCTCTTTCACAACAAAATTATTGGAGAAAGTGGTGAGCCGCGCCATGCGTCGGTACCATAAATCGGATGATACTGATTCACATGTTGAGAAACAAAAAACGTTTGTGGCTGAAGGAATGGACCCAATAGCGATGATTTTGCATGCATATCGCGAGAAAGGGACGTCATTTCCACATTTTTGGATTGGAATGACCGAGGTTTATGAAAAGGAATATAAAGTGAGCGTCAATGTCGATGAAAATGAAGTTATTATGGATTTCATGCGTGAGCTTTCTGATAAAGACAATTTAATTAATATTATAGTTCAAATTATTTCTAGAGATAAATCTGATAAATGAAATGTTTTTAATATTTATTAAACCCCTTATACTTTTATAACTTTGTAACTATATACAAATACAACCTCTTTCGGGACAAATACAAATTTTCACTGTAAACTTGTTTGGGCATTTTTTTCCGGAATGACGTAGTATTATTAATTATCTTATCATTATAATGTAGCACGTATATTGGTACACACCGCAATAGCAGGACAAAAGTACGACGTAATTTCTTTTGATTTGATATTTATACTGTTTTCTTGTTTTATCATAAAACCACTAATAACTCATGCTTTTTTAAATGGTTTTTGATTTGTATTGTACAAACATGATATGTATTTTAACGCCTTGGATGATTCATCCCAAACCACGTATGGCCGGGTCATGAAAACTCATTTCGATATATGATTATGATATATGCAACAATGTGTAATTCAAACAGGGAAAGATAATTTTTTTGACAACAAAAGATTACTTTTCTTCCTGAGAAACTAACATGTCTGGATTCTGGATGTTCTCATGAATGTTCTAGCTGTAGTTTGTAGTAGGTGGAATATCACGTGTGCACATGCATGTACTGTACGCCCTATGGCCAGGCACTTATGATAATTTTTTTTGATTACTTTCGATTTTTATGTAACCTGATTTGATTTGACTTTTGACATTACATGAAACGTGGCTAAATGTAGTTCAGCAGTATCGCCATATCAATCATACATACTTTATTGTCTATCCTTTTGTAAATTATTGTCTAATGTTGGCCTTGTTCGTGGTTTATGTCATGCAATTAAAAAGTAATTTAAAAGCGAGTTTCCCGTGCGACTTCATTGTTAACGCAGTTTGCTTTATATACCAGGAAGAATTGGATAGTTTATACATGAATGCATGATGAATTGTAGTTTACGCTTTACGCAGGCTGACAAACAAGGCGTATCATCATATTCCTCATTGACGACAAATGGTACTTACTAAATCGCCACATTCTTACGAGTTGTTAACTTCAGTCCGGCTATCCAACTGCATCCACCCGAGCTCTGAGGAACACAACATACAAAATCCCCTCACTCACAGCTGTACGTAATTGGAATTTTGATTCTGTTAGTTAATAATAATGATGGTTGGAAGTTGGAAACTTTCATGTTTCTAAAATACCCTATTACTAATATATCGCAATGTCGCGCAGTTTAGGAGTATTGAGTATGTATATGACGATTCGCTGTTTATGAAAATCTGTATTAATAACAAAATGGGAAATATTATTTATGCAAGTGGTCCTTTTTTACATCTTTGTGAGTGTTTGTTTTGTACTGGTTTGGTTAACACAATATGAGAATAGGACTGATGGGAGTAGAAAGAAATATGTTTCTCTATACAAAAGTGCTTTGATGACCTGATGTGCTGCTGAGTAATATATTGAACAACAAAATATACAGAGATTCACATATTTCCTCACAACAGCAAGTATATAAAGTTGTTTCGCACTTGCATATATCATACTACTATTGTGCACGCAAAAGAAAAAGTCTTTACTGTCATCTTCACAATACAAAGTAGTGTAAATTTAATACATAGAGCAAATGCATACATATAATATTAATGTTAATTGCCATTAATATAATCAGAATTGAACGAGCAATTAGTCATCACATCTCTTGTCTCAAAGAATTTATTCACAAGTCTGATGATCTAAACTGGTTGAACCAGGAGTTCCTACAGATCGCGTAAAAATGATGTTAGAATCTAGCACATTTTTTTTTAAATGTGAGCGATCAGAAGTAACAAAGTTTTTAAGCTCAATTTTCTTATTTTAAAGTTTCTTACGTGCGAATGACATTTCTCAGCGAGCACAATACAAAATATTACACATGCCGTCCCATTGTTCGTGACGACAAAAGTACACAATTTAAATCAATTTAACACAAAGAAAGGAATTAAAACAAGTTTCTGAATATAAGCCATACAAGCTGCTAAGAAGCAAAACCATTACAGAACAGGTATAAAAACACTAAAATTCAAGGTATTTTGTTTTTGGGAAGTGCCTAATTTTTATAGATCAGTGATTAAAGCGCAAAGCGTAAACAGTGGCACACGCCTTGCGAAATGAGAAAAAAATAATGAATTTTTGGTGTTACAATACATTCCTTAAAAAGGAATTTCATTTTCATTAGCGCTAATAATGCGTACTTAGCTATATTATGATACAGAAAAGCAGTAATGATGACCTTCAACTTGATAACTTTTATCGAGAAATACATTTTTACTTTACGAATTTTACTCTACATACACACCTATCTTTCATGTGAATCATTTCATTGTTGACTGCTTTAAAAGGTACTTTTTAATGACTCGATTAGTTAATCATGAACATTACCTTGCCACAATGTTTTAATTTGCTCCTGTATTCTTGAACAAAATATTTTTGCAGTTGCAAGCAAATTTTTATTACTGTAATTTGTAAATTATCAGTCATGTTTAACTGCGTTATTTAGTTTCTAAATGAATTTGGGTTTAATTTGCCTACTTGCAGGAAAGTTTCGTGCGTCCATAATCTCTACAGGATAGTACAAAACTTCATTCTTGTCCATAATTTAAATCACGAGAAAAATTCTACTCCGACCCTGAAAAATACGACAAACAATTTACACCCAGTGTACCAACCCGTGTTGACACTTATTAATGAATTATTGTATTTTTGAACTATAAAAGAGAAGCAGCAAAATGGTGGATAGATTGGGTACGTAGAATACATCTCCTTATGCACAAATTGACGTACAAATTAATGTTATGTGAAACATTTTAAAGGATTGTTTGTAAAAAAAATATTTGTCACAGTGAACAGTGAAGCAAATGCCCGAAGAATTGCGGCAGTTGAGAGTTGTTTTGGCAGCTCTGGTCAGGTATGTTTTGAAAACCATTCTTCCTGGACCAAGTTCATGATATCACTTGTGCGCGTTTATTATTATATATAATTATTATTTTCTATAGCCACTGGCAGTGCCTGGTCGTGTCTTAGTGGGAGAAGGTATCCTAACAAAAATGTGTCGCAAAAAACCTAAACCCCGTCAGTTTTTCCTCTTCAATGATACCCTGGTTTATGGAAACATTCTAATTAACAAGAAAAAAGTAAGTCTAAAAAAATTCATAAAGGATGCCACAAAACAAAATGTGCTTTACTTTACCTATTTACACTACTGCTCAGAAATGTAGTTTTTCTAATCAAGAATTTTCATTGTGCATGATTCATAAAATATGTACACGGGGGGGGGGGGAGAATGAAATGTAATTACATTTATTGACGCTCTCTCATTTTCAGTACAACAAGCAGCACATTATTCCTCTGGAACAAGTCAAGTTAGAGTCACTGGAAGATGACGGCTGTAAGTGTTAAAATAAAGTACCAACAAATAAGTTAAAAGACAATGGCTGTACATGAGGTATGTACATATGTATCCAATTTAATTGTAGTGTAGGGTAATTGATCTTATTTAAAAATAATTAATCGTGAATAGCAATCATTAGTACAATTTACTATAAGTAAGCATTTTTTACTTGTAAATTTTAGCATCATTGTAGAAAATGCGGAGCCGTGATATGTGGAAACTGTTCGAAAAACCGCGCTCTGTTACCTAATCAAAGTAAAAAGCCCCTCCGTATTTGCGATCCGTGTCAGAACTCTGTGGCCGGAAAGAGTCAAGACGGTAATCAGAACACATGGTCTGGAAACGCTGATTCCAGCGGTGAAGACGACTCTGATGAAGATTGTGAAGAAAATCCAAGTTGGTCTTCTGCACCAAAATTTTATCACGGTTCCAATCAATTGAGCCATAGGAATTAAACAACAGTTCATCGACACCGACCTCAAAATGATTTACTCATTGAAAATAAAATTGTCTAATTAAGAACGGAAAGTCCATATATAGCATAAGCTTTAGAGCAAAAAGATGATTACACAAATAACTTACAATACAAGTACTTTATTACTATCATCAATGCGAAAGTACAATAATAACAACACAACTATACAATTTGAACGCTTGGGAAAAGCTCAGTGAAAACTGGATGAGGAGCAGAAAGCAGAATAATACATACATGGCCAAATTAACTATAACTTATACAAATGTTGTTATTTTCGTGATTGGAAAGTTAGGATTGGTGCAATCTGAAAATTGAAATTCCAAAGTATATATGTATGCAAGCCGATTTTACCAAAGTATAGTGTTTAGGGCAGGCCAGGATGCGTTTTTCAACACATTTTATAAATAAATAATATATCCATTACAGCTTCCAGTTGAAAACTTGATCGATATTTTTAATGTTTGTATACCACCTCCATTGATTACATAGAAGACACTTCATTGGATATATAGTCAATGTAATATATCATATTAAGACATAGGTAACATATAGGGACATAGTGTAAAAGTGAATGTATGTGCATTGTAATTGCA
Source organism: Zhuqinia jingwanae (assembly GCA_027744095.1). Taxonomy (NCBI): domain Eukaryota; kingdom Metazoa; phylum Arthropoda; class Collembola; order Entomobryomorpha; family Paronellidae; genus Zhuqinia; species Zhuqinia jingwanae. The sequence continues at coordinate 15,805 of JAHZNC010006658.1, read as the reverse complement.
ATATTTTTATTAGCAATTAGAATGAATGATGCACACTTTCACTTTCTTTTGAATTGATAGAAAAATTATTCCAATCCAATCATACATTTCAAATTACAAACAAGTCAAACTGACACAGTGACACAATGAATACGTTTACACTCACCGTAAAACAAATCTGACCAAATTACAAAAAAAAATCAAACTACAGAAATCATGAGAGAAGAAAACTGAAAATCAAAATAAATTATTATAAAATGTTTGTAACACACTTTTTTAATACGCAGTTTTTAAAATTATTCCTTTTCAATTTCCTATACAAATTCTAGTTTTTACATAAGGTTATATTTGTAATATCTTATAAACACCACACTTAATTTATAAAGGAAAAAGACTCTACATGCTCAAGACTTGTTACACATTGTTTTGTTATTTAATACCTATGTATATTCTTTAAAAAAATAAGAATAACGAAATCGGATATAATTAATAATAATTATAAATTGGTGCAGATCGCGCTTAGATATATGTGTAAAATTTTGCATGTGATAAACTATTACTATTATGTTAACTGAGAATCTTACTTAATTTCTGAACTATTGAAACTGAAAGTTACGTAATATAAGCACTATAAATCGTCCAAGCAGTTGGAAAATTATAGTATCTTTAGTAGTGCTTCTATTCTAATTTTATTATGTACAAGTTTGTTATTTGTGTGCATGATACAATATGCCAATTGTTCTAACTTTTAAAGTTAAAAAGAAATTTGAATGTTTCTGTTTTTTATCTTTAAGAAAATGAATGAATCTTTTTATTAATACACTGGTACGTGCATCAGTAAATTATGCAAGGAATCTATAGTGCGAAGGAATCATATGTTGGCAATAATTATAATTCACAACAATACTATTCCGACCCTCTTTTACATGTCTTCTATCGATGAACATTATTATGCAATAATAAATTGCTTTAAAAGCTCTAATTTATCGTTACCTATCAAACAACTGAATTAATTGGTATTATAAATTTATATGATAAAGAACAATGTTTGTCATAACCGGTATCAATATAATAAGCTAAATATTTTTCCTCCACATATGTATGTGTATAGGGTTAATAGGGTATTATATATACTTAGATTATGTCATGACCTGTGAAGTGCCTTCTCCTTAACTTTAAATACAGTTTATCACAGTTTAAAAAAGAAAAATATAATATGTGCGGATACAAGTCGTGTTGTTTTACTTCAAAACATTAAACTTTTTACAAATACACTTTATAGGAAGATAAATTGCAAGTTTTTTCGTTTATATGTTGTATGTATACTTTCGAAGCATGATACCCATGTTTGACTACTCAAGACACGAGTATATATAAATATTTACGTTTCGTACTTCTGAGACATTTTAATAATCTATGTCGCTAAATGATCGATCTAATGAAGCAGATTGTTACATATTATTACAAAGGTAGTAATAAGATACTATTATGCTGCTGAATTTATTTGTCTGTTTTGTCTGCATAAATTTTTTTGATCCACTTCCCAACTATATATAGTTCTATCTATTCTGTTATATATTCATTCAAGTAAAAAAATCTATATGTTGTATGTACGTTTTGTAAAATAGCTTAAGGATTTTTGTGTACAATAAACACAAAATATGTGTGCATAATACCATATATAGCTAAAAATCTGTTTGCCCAATAATTTATTTCGATGCTGTAGTTAACTCCTCCCCAACGAAAAATAGTTGCATTTTTACACAACACACTTGTACACACTTGTGTGTTGTGTAAAAATGCAACTATTTTTCGTTGACTCCTCCCATATGCCATGTCATTTGAGTACATTTTTCCTTTCGTAATTTTTTGCAATCTACGCAAAACTTAATTTTAAAAATTCGTACTTTGAAAGTGACGATATTTTTTAAAATTTTAATTAAAATATATTTTCAGAAAATTTTAGTTCATCACATTTTTCTATCTTAATTTATCTGGGGACAGATTTTTCATTAAGAAATAACAAACTGTCTTCCTTCCATACATTGCTTAGCCCTTTCTATTGCATTTGGTGTAAACATAGGGCCGAAGCCGTCAATTTTCAAATAATACAAATCCATATCTTCCGTTAAAACACTGAGGGATCTGTCAGTCAGAATTATTCCTGAATCCTGTTTAAAAAAAATTCTACAATAAATTCAATGAATTTGTTAGAAAGTAAATTATCAGAATAAAACTTACACTGTTTTCTACCAAATTATTGCCAGTATATTTCAATGTTAGTTCTTGTAGATTTTTGCATCTTGCTATTCCCAAAACAATTCCAAAATCTGATATCAGTCCAACCTCCAATGATAAGTGTTTGAAATCTAAATAGGTAGACCATTCGAGAATTACAATGAAAAGAATTTTTTTGTAATGTATTTTGACGATACAAAATGTGTATGGAATCATGTCATTGTGATATCGTTCACACTAACTTTCAAGTTGCCCAATCCATGGATTTAACCGCAAATGACTAATTCCGCGGTCATCCCACATATCCAAAAGTTCCTCGTCCAGTTGTTTTGATGCTAACCCATTCAGTCCACTATCAACCGTACTTGAAGCAGCGCCGTAAAACTTGTGAAAACACGTTTTCAGTTCGACCAATTTAGGTAGGTATGTGTAAATGGTTCTCAAAATATCATTGTTCACGTTGTTTATTTTTAGCAACTTCAATTTTGCAAATTTTTGAAAAAGTACTCTCAAGTAGCTGATCTTGTACTTAACCTGGAAATCATAGATTTCCAGTTCCTCCAAATTGGAATTAACAATGACATTCCCCGGGGAAATATTGCAATCAGGTAAACTTATCACGAATAGTTGTAGCACCGGGGCTTCATTTACTAATAGAGGGCCATCATATCCAATCATGGACAGCTTTGTGATCTTTTGAAGGGGACCTATTGGGTGAAACTCTAAACAACTGGTTCCATCAGTGAAAGTTAGCGTCAACTCTCGTAAAGTGTTTTGTACACTGGTTAGTAGCTGGTTCAGAGAATTTCGTGTTAGCTGTGATGTCAATACGAGATGAACGTATTTTAACGGATACTGTATAGAAATTAACGCATTTGTTTCTTGAACGTTGGTCCACAAGTGATTGATGTGAAGATGAGACAGGTGAGCATGATGGACCGGCAGACATTTTAATATTTGGAAAAACATTTTCGCTCTACTTTCCAGGAAAGGCGCATAAAATATTTTCTCCAGGTTTGGTGCACCAGACAGAATATGAAATATATTTTCTGCCCATATCCTGAAATTATTCAGGTCAAAGCTTGAGTCATAAATGAATAGACATTTTAACTTGGGAAATGCATCAATCAGACATTCACAGGAGGCCTCTTCGTAAAAGAAATTTGCTCTTCCGTTTAGGCACAGTTCTTCCAGTTGTGTTAAGCACGGAAACATCTCTGCAATCACTGCTTTGTTGTAATCGTGATGAAATGAAATATCCAGTGCTTTAATGATGTGGCCAAACCGTTGAAAGAAGACCTGCGTAGGATGATTCTTTAGTTTCACTTCATGTTTTATATCGAAGCATTGGGAAAGGGAAAGGTGCGATATATTTTGAGCCAGGTAATCTTGCACATTTTGCTCTTCTTTGAATAATATTTTGGAACGCTTCTGCATGATTGGTGTTGCTTCAACCTCCCAATATTTACATACTAATCGGCATTTACGTAAATTCCACACTGATAATTTTTCAAAAATTATCTGCAACACCTGAAAATAAAATACACGCATTCGAGAAAAAAAGCATATTATGCAACATTGAAAGAGTAATGATTTTAATGATACTGATATTTACTTACATGTGGAATGTTTAATGGACTGAAGGAAAAATACTCAGAAAAATCACAATCTGCGTTAATCATTGTTGAACAATCAGATTTGCTTTAGTTTGAGTATTATATAATCAAAATGAAACGCAAGGAAAAAATATGAAAATAGTCAGGTAATTCATAGTAGTTGGAGACACGTTTGTCTTTTTATGTATAGTAAATGTGCGATATTATTTGATAGATCTCATGCAGCAAACTGTTCAGCGTCTGTTCGTTTCTGGTTGTATTTATATTTATTTATTTATACGTTTTTCTTGGCAAATAAAAATTCTTTGCTCTGACTTGATCGTGGATAGGATATACTTGAAATAAAAGTATACGAACTAAACTTGACCTGTTCATTAAAAGCAAATGGCAAATATGCTATTTTTAGCATATTTTTCTATGCGTGGTTTTAAATTGACTTGAGCAGTGAGCGATGTTTCCAAAAATTGCATCTTGTTTGCACTCTTTGCTTGCTCCACTGTAGAAAAAAATTTTGCCACATCACTATTGCTTGCTAATATCAATGTATGTAGGTATGTATGCATGTATGTTTTAATGAAATTAATGTATATTTCAAATTCTACAGTGATATTTATGTGTAGGCTGAGAAAGTGTGTGTAATATATGTACATATGTATGTATATGTATGAAACATCACAGTTTTACCTTTCAAATATATTAGTTTAGTTTACTTACATAACATCTTACATAATATTAGCATGAAAACAATTTTCATGAAAATTTTACAATTTAAAAAATACTTATATACTATTTTATTTTCCACTTGAATCTCGTGTTTACTCATATACTTTTATTATTTCTTATTTTTCGTGTTTTAATTAGCCTGATTATAAAGCAATTCCTTTTCTTTTTAAATACTCAAACTCTGCCCTAAAAATTGTCTTGACAGGAAGTAATGATCCATAAGATAAATTGATGTAGCTCTGCATTGCTAGAAACAATTTCTTTGCTCGAGATTTATTGCTGCCCCTTTTCTTGACTGTGTAGCAGTATGAGAGGAGAAATGACAACCGAATGAGTGCAAAAATGGAAGTAGTGTTATCAACCACAAAGAAAGCTTTCTCAAACGCAATAATAGCTTCATCAAAATTTTCAAGTTTCATCAAATACAGCCCAAACTTGTAAAAAGGCTCAACAATAAGGAAGTTCATTTTGGCGTTTGCGCTCCTTAACGTCTCCAAATCCTCTATGCGATGTTTTAATTTAAGCATTTCGTAACTAGACAGTAGTTCCCTTGAAATGATGTCGGACTTGTGGCCTTTGAAGTGCACATCGCTAAGTATACAGCATCTTTTAGCTTTAGTTTGTTCAGATTCCATCTTTTCAAACTGGCACAATGCGCAAGCGCAGTGAATCCCTTTTATCGTTAGAAATTCTGTACGCGCCTCGTATGTTTCGGTTGCCACAATATGGGCCATTATAATTTCCTCTCCATATTTGATATCACGAATTGCACGAATGAGCATAACATTTCCACAAGTATACCAAATAGCATTACCACCAACACACGCGTGTCTAATGTTTAGAGGAAATGTCCATACTCCTCTTGTCCGATTTTTAGATTGTGATAATCCCACTCCAATAGTATCATAGTGTTCGTATGCGTATTTTTTACAGAAATCCACAATTTCACTTTTCGACATTTTTACTTTCTCTGAAGATATTTCCGGTAATTTGTAAAAGTCAGCTTCTGATGGTTTCTCTATTTGTATTTTTTGAATGGTCAAATTAAGCAATTCATCATTATTGCTATCTTCACGATCATTTTCTGTTTCATCGCAATAATCCGATGATGATACGGCGATGAATGCTTTTGTCACTACTAATAGCATTCCTGCTTGTACATTTTGATTGGCTACAGCTATTTTCTTAAAGCTGTTTTGAATTTCTTGCTCACTTTTGTCAGTTACTAAACTGATTGACGCATAATACTCTGGGTCATCATATGATAATTTAGTCTGAGTTTTGAAGAAGCTTTCATTGTCCAAAAGGGCGGGGTTATCCCTTTGTGCAACGAGTTTCTCAGTTTTCGTCAAAAGTTGTTGAATGAACATACCTTTCCGCATGACTTCATCGGGTTCTCTTTCTGTGAACATTAGCCTCTCCAAACATTCTTTGAGATAATCAATGGCATCTTGATATCTACCAAGTCCCCACAAACAATGCAGTCTTCTGGATATAAATCCTGTATGGAAGGGATCCTCTTGAATACCTACAGTGTCCACATCCTTCAGCGCAGCTGCGTATAGGCCGAGATTGATTAGCGAAGCACTTTTAGCTGCCACCAATTCCATGTTTGTAGGCTGAAATCTTTGGGCTATGCTGTATGCGACCAGGGCTTTAAAATGCTTTCTACGCAGAGAGTATTTATTTCCCCATTCTTTCCACCCCTCGTACACATACTGTTCTTCAGTTGAGAAAGGTGCCCACAAGGTCGTTTTACTTTTGTCCTCATCACCTTCACTCTCGTCGTCAGAACTGACACCACTTGATTCGTTGTCGTTCCTGCCCACATCTTCCTGCTGGCCTCTTTCGAACAAAGAATGGTGAATTGTTTGTCCAAGAAAAACGATATCCTGGATGTTTCCTGAACAAATGCTGAGGTATTTTCCGCTGTAATCACTCTTAAAAACAGGGTTATGTATCAACATGCCCGAGTTTGGCTCCATACCATGCAAATAGGGATTTTTCAAAGAGCTGAAAAGTTTTCCAGCTTCTTGCAAATTGCAGATTACTTCCAACCTGGCTACTTTGTTGGAGTTTATCCCTTCAACTACAGTGTTTAGCGTGAATATTCCACTAACTTGACTGAGAACAGGCAATGCTGCGTTTAAGCATATCAAAACTTTCCCCTCTTGTGAAAGCATTGGTTGAGAGGTAACATTTTCCAAGTGAATGACATTTGCTACATCCCCTTGCAAAAGTTCAGAAATGTGATCGTCACCAGATCGACTGTTTTTATGTTCATTGGCAAATGGGCCTATTTGTGAAGGCATAAGTGCTGTCAATGCTATGTCATCTTGTAGTTTAGCCTGTACATCTTCTTCACTTACAACAAGCTCCAAGTGTTTCCTGAATACAAAGGCGAATGATGTAGATTCTAAAACAATTGACGATGTGGAGTCAGCGTGCATTTTAAACTCCTAGAAAGCTGGGATGGTTTGTGTTGCTTTAAATATTTTTTACTTGTTATTCTGAAACAAATATCAGCACAACATGTTATGGGTTCATGGATCACACGGATTTAATGGTTACGAATTATAATTTTATCAGAAACTTTTTATTACTTTTTCGTTTCGTAAAGTTAGTTATTTCATGCTAGTCGAATGATGACAGTTAACTGATGACATATTCGTGTTCCGCATATAAAAATCCACGTGTACCCCAATTTACCTTGATTGCGTAATAAAATAATTTATTTTGTAATAAAATATTATATGACGTAATGAAATAATATCTTGCGTAATCCAATTACCTTGTGTGCCAAGACGGGTCATCCGCGGGGGTAAAATTTAACTGTGACAAGGTCATACCTTAAAGTACCTGTGCACCAAATTTGGGTTCAACGGTGTGGGCAGGAGACCGCACACGGACAGACACCCAGGATCTCATGTACCTTTTGCTTCACAAAATGTTAATAATAATTGTATGTATCTACATGTCAACATGCATGTATGTATTAAATTTTGAGTGTACTAACAAATTTTAAAACGCATATATGTATGCCATATGCCTTTGTTTTTCTATTTAAGTCTTGCAATTCAAAGGGGGCTTCGTTAGAATAATGGATCATCTCAGATGAACAATGATGATTCATTATTAATTTGAAAAGATTCCTTTAATCCATAGTGACCTGAGAAAGGATAGTGGCCTTCGTCTGGCTGGGTGATTTTATAAAGTACCGATCTGCACCTGCATAAAGGCATACATGCCCCCTTTTGTGCCGAGTGTGCGATTTTGACTTTGATTATTATCTAAATACACCCGGAAATGGAGCGTATGCCTGGCATGGACTGGAAGACTGGGATCGCATATCTCTGTAATATACTAGGTGAAACAAAGTACAATTATTTGGTTTCGTAAGCTCCGTGTGTGGAAGGGGTTTCAAAGCTGCACTTATTATTATTACAAATGAATGCTATAATAAGAGTTACAATTCAATGATATCGTTTACAATTATTATTGTCTTTTCCCCAACGGAAATGTATTTTTAACACGCCTTTTGAGCTGCGTGTATCGTGGATCATGTTTAGAAGTATTCACTTTGCACTTACATCGTGCTTTTATGGTACCTGAGCACAAGGTTTACTTCCTTATTGTGTGTCCTTACTAACATGCAAGTTATTCTCTTGCAGATAGGATTATGTATAATAATATGATAATAAAAATATAATATGAGATAAGCCTATATTTCCAACATCAACAATCAACCGGAATGTACATTATTTGCACCTTATCTTTACGGCTTCCCGAAAACATCACATTGATAAGCACCATATTATCCTCGTTTCAGCAGCCATATCATACCATGCTGATCTTTTGGCTTGGTATCCCATACACATTACGTCAATGTGGAATAAAATATTTTTCTTTACAATGAAATCGGAGAATACATTTCAAAATTGAACTGTTGATTTTAAAGAATTGTATAATGTACAAGCGCAAGTGTTTTCCGTTTAACATATTGTTTGATTTGACATTTTTGCTGTGTTGTGAAGATTCTCTATATTTTGTGCAGAAATAGTGCATTAGTTATACGTTCGGAAATACCTATATGGACAAAACAGGAGTTTTGTTAACACATTCTGCAAGGATTTAGGACAAGACATACATACGTAAAATTCGTATTTTTTCAGTTGAGTAAGTATTGGAGAATTTCGGAATTTAACTAATTGTTCATCATGTTCAAACAAATATTAAATATTGCGTGTGCACTGTTTTTTTAAACTGTGGAAGAAGATGAATTGATACCATGCAATATGTACACGTTTAAAGGACATACAATTTTTTTTTTTTTTTTTTTAAATTACATTGATTCTGAAAGTCAAAAGTAGGTTAGAGTTAAAATTGAAATCAATAGCCATATGACCATGTGATATTTTAAAAAGACCGTTCTGAGACCAAACCAATTTATGAACATGTACACATACGTGATGGTGAATGTAAGCGTTGACCAATGACCAACAGCTCTTTCAACGTTTTCATCGATTTTTGATGGGTATTCTGTCAAAACAATTTTCGAACTGACAAATCAAATTCAACATTATCATCATCATCTATCAGAAAAAATGTATTTCAATGTATAGATTAAAGATGTGATTGTATTTTGTGTTTTTACATTTCGACGGATTTTAGCTGTGATGTTAAATATTATGACGTTATATCTGTATTATGGGTATTTTATATGAATGCATATATTATACATACATATAGTACATGATGTATGTATAAAGGCGCTACATCAAGCACGGGTTCATATGAAAATGTGGAATATGTGGAATATGTAGTTGCAATGTAATATAGACGACACATTAGGTTTCATGCAAAGATAAATACGAAATATATCCACATTCAAGCTATAAAATATATTATGAGAATAGAAGCTTTAATAACTTAATTAATATTTTATTAGTTTTTTCTACAAGAGACGGTTCTTCAGTTTCTGCGTCTGTGTAGGCAAACGTTTCCTGTTCATACAATAATGCAGGCAATGGGGAATTGAATGAAGAGCCGACACCCTATTTTCGTTGAGAATTACCTGTGGTGTAGTGTCCGCACAAGTCATGCCGATGTAGTAAAAACACGTATGAATGAGATTTATTTAGTTAACATTGGAAATAAAACAAGGTTTCCTATTTGCTTTCCCCAAAAAGTGCTTTCATTCATATAATACATATTTAGTTGATTATATGTATTATGCCGTCAGGAGCCGAGATTGATTCTTTGTGCTCATTCATTAAAATTATGTGAGCATTTAGGATTTGAAAACTTTCCACCTCCGCCATTAAAAGTAGGCCACGTTATTTCCACTTTCTATACCCGATAAAATCTTTATGATTTTTGCGCTTTTTAGTAATTTCTTGTTTTCTTGTTGTGAAGATAATAGCTAATAGAAATGTGGTATAAATTAGATACGAAAACATCAATTTTTAATAAGTTTAAAAGTTGTCGTTGGATTAAAAGCATTGGCATCAGCCCTCCCGTTGTTGTACGTGTAATAATAATAATCTTACCTGCAGAAAGTAAAGTAATTAAAATAAAATAAATGGGTATAGAAGGCCGCCAGCCAGCATGCTGAAAGAAAACAATTTTATTATTATTATGCTTCCTCCAAGAGAAAAGCTTTTATGGTTAAGTGTCATTTCAGCAACTAGCAATAATGAGACAAAAACATTTATATTATAATATTGCATACTTATCCATAAATATATTTATGCATAAAACGCTTAGCAAACAGCCATCTATCATTCCTAACGTGGACGCTATTATACCATACTCTATCAACAGGTAAACCGATGATAAAATAAAATGCATATATATGAAACCGTTAAAAAATGGTATAAAAAAGTATCACTGGATGCTCAATTTATCATCCATCCATTTTGATAGCCCAAATAGCCCGTGTATGAGAACGATTTTGCCATCCGTACAATCACTATATTTCACGACGGGGACGACAGTGCCTAGAAAGCACATGCATAGACTAATAAAAAAAATATTTTCCATAAGATATTCAAGTTAGTTCGCTTTTGTGATTTTGGGGAAAATGTACGTATTTTATGTCGATACATGACACATGATGAAATAAGATTTAAAGTGTATGAAATATAGCAGGAACCAATTTGTGTAGCATTGGGATTGTGAGTGAACTTATTGATATATTTTCTCCAGGAAGCTAACACGTCTATATACATATAACAACATTGAAGTTGAGAGAAAATTTTCAATCCGTTATTATCAAATAGTTCAGTTACACGTCATGTAAAGCTTCAAGGAGATCGATACCCCCGGTAGCAGGCACAGGTGTATTGGTAGTTGTTTTGGTGTATAGGTATATTGGTTTTGCTTTATAGTGCCACGCCAGGCCATGTGCAACGTGGACTTCAGAATTGTGTAAATACTTTGTATTATGTTATGTGATGCTACTTCTTGTTGAATTTGCTAGTAAGGAAGGACACTGCTAAGATTTTGCTTCATCCTACATGATGGATAATGTGTCTTGTGTGACTGATGTCAATTGTGTTATGCTCAACTGGATAAAATGACATTTGAACATTTTACTATAGAACACACAAACAAACGGATAAACGGACCATTTGGGTAGTTAGCTTGCTATTTTAAATAAATCAACCTTGAGAAATTTTTGGACTGTAAAATACGTATAAGTACAACAGTGCACAGCACAATATGTATGTCAAATATCATTTTGCCTAGCTTTCAACTTTCTCCCGCAAAAGCTGTAGTAGTACTTCACGGGAAGAGTAACAAGTAACAAGCATCCGTTAGTTCAACCATAGCCCTATTTTACCTTGAATTTACTTTTAGTTTATATTGTCATATTGTGTACAGTAATTAGTAATAATAATTATTATTAACATATTAAAGATTGCCCATGGAAATTAATACATAAATTGTGATTTTGTTGGTCGCCAAACTTTTGAAGAGTATGAGACACGAAGTATTCTAAAGAAGGTGTCAGTATCTGCATGACATGCCTCATGCCTCAGCATCACTCGCTCTCATCTCACGTTGCATTAACCTGTCGCTCTTAGATAAAAAGCAGAAAAAAGGAAAGCAAATTTTTACACCCGAAAGCTTTGTAATATAATTTTGCATCCTTTCGTTTGGACAGTTGCTGATAACTACTGTGCGTACTGCGGTGACCACTTACATTTGGGGCATTATGAAGGGCAACACTAAAGAAAGTAAAGGTGCTACAGGGATCGAAGGTGACGAAAGTACCGGAAGCTCAAAAAAAACGAAGAAAATTACTTATGAAAAACAGTTGGATGAAGTTAACAAAGAACTGCGATCCAAGTCTGGCAATGGCGGTGCACAAGGGAAAGGTACTAAGAAACAAAAGCTCAAACCCGAACAAGAAGTTGTCCTCTTGGAGCAAAAGTGCATTCTCCTGCTTAAATTAAAGCGCAACAAGGAAGTTGTGGATGATGGATACAGTATCATTGGACGACTGGGCCCCAACATCACAGTTTACAAATGCGTTTTAATCGCGCTTGTTAGAATGGGAAAGGTATGTGCAGGATAATTAAAATTAATCCCAATTAATAATTGTTAGTAATTTTGGTTATGCTTCAAATAAGCGCTATGCTACTAAATTGTACATATTATTTTTAAACGTACACATCTCTACCTAAATGTACCTGCATGCATGCCACGTGCACATTTGTACATGCATCTGCATTTATTAACAACACCCGCACCCTGTCATGATGTCTGACGACTTTAAATTTGTTTCCCCCCGTCTTTTAGTCTCGCATTTATTAGTGATAGTACATTACTTGAAAGTCAAAGTTGAAAGTATCATACTTTGACTTTAAAGTAATAGCTTTGTAACTTAATATAAATTAAAATGTATTGAAATATGTCATTGTCAGCCTGAAGAGGACATAATAGAATTATTAGATGCTTGGAAAAAGTCAACGCCGAAATGCACGCAGATGTTAGAAACGACGAGAAAATTTGATGGATTCCTTGCTGCACTTCGTTCTGGCATGAAACATTGTGACATTTTTAGTGGCATTGAAGACGCTTTGGGTTTGAACGCTGATAACGTGTTGAACAAGCAATTATCAGATATGGAGGAAAAGGAAAACAAATGGAGGTAATGAAAATAAAGGGCGATATTTATTTTGTTTGTATTCTCATTATCATATTAAAACGTACAAAACGTAAATTGATTTTATTATGTGAGTGACAGCTGTTTTAATTTTTTCAATATTTGAAACAATTGAAACACTTCGTCAATGTGTCGTTGCCGATTTATCAATTAGATAAATTTTTAATTAAAATCCGTTGCAACTAGATTTCGAGCTCCACCACCCCGTCATACGACATTTTCGCTGTGCCCTCGTGCCCTATCTGTAAGCTCCTGCATTTATGGCGACGAATGTCTATTTGCTCATTCTCAAGAAGAATTAAAGGAATGGAAGTTAAGGATGGAAATGGATAAAAAGAACAATGGTTTAACAGACGAGATGATGGGAGAAGAAAGTGCCCGTGCCATGAAAAAACGGCCACCAATTCCTAATATTTATCGAAGTTTGCTCATCCCTCCACTTTGCATTCACTATTTACTAGATTTAGGAAAGAAGATCAAGGACACAGCCAATATTCAAGACGTTTTAGTAGATGAAATACCTAATGTTAAAATCAGGTGTGGCTAGTGTGGCAATGCATGAAATAAATGAAATTATAGTTTATTACATTACATTATTTATATCATGATTTCAGTATAATTTACATTTGTTTTTTGCATTTTTGTGTTCAATACAGGATAGGAACTCCTTTGAAGTACCAGAAACGGATTGATGGTGTAAATAACATTCAGTGCTTATGGTCTTTTATGGTGGGCTCTAAAATGCCAATGGGTACAGTTTCCATTTTACATGATTCGAATAGGGAGTCATTTTCTATAAGTAATGCGCTGTATTATAACAAGAAAAAGGAGTCCCTTAGTTTAATTGAATTGCATCCGAATAATAAAATACAAACGGTAAGATACTTGAAACTATTAAAATGATGTGTGGTGTAATTACATACATTTAAAAGTTTACTAACAAATAATTATTGAATTCGTTTTTTTTTCTTCAATTTACATGTTTACAGAAGCTTCAAGTTTTAAACACGTTTATCCAGCCATCACTTTTTCTTCGTTTTAATTCTGGATGGCCAGATACATGTTATTATAAGGTTGACGTTAGTTTCGACTCTCGCGATCTATTTCCGGAACCAGGACTCTACCGGCAGTCAATCGTTTTTGATTTTAAGAAGGATCCCAAAGTAGTTAAGCACTTGTCAGTGGAAATTTTGCCCAAAATGGAGCCTATTGGTAACCATTTGGACAACATTCCCATTAAATCCCCGTGGGGTTCCACGCCAGCTACTTTAGTTGATCAAAGAAATGAACTGCCTGCAAATTTAACTTTATACGACAAGATTGAAAATGAGCAGCCATCTTTGGTCACTAGCGATTCTCCTACTATTGATACGTGTTATTATAAGGACAAAGTGTATGAATGTGAAAGTTCTTTTAAGGCGGTGGGATTTAAGAAGCTCGATATAGTAGATTCTGAATCTGGCAAAAGTGTTAAATTGAATGGAATTATGTCGTCGGGATCGTATGACAGTGATGCGTCTAAAGATGATAACCTTTTTTTAGAAGATATTTGCCTTACAAAGGAGAACTATCGGTCTTGGATGCGTAAGTTTATACCACTTGCTATACCTTGCGTCTATAATAGCGATAATGACTGTTATACTATTACATTATAATAATTGGTTTCGGCCCCCTTAAGCACAAATATAAGGACCTATTATTATAAATATTTTTACTGCATTCGTTATTATTATCAATTTATTTTTACTTTAGATGATTTTCTTGATGTGGAGAACTTGGCTAGGCAAAAGGCTGTTAAGCAAATTAAAACACTCGTAGATGTAGCTCTGCTCAAAAATCATTCGCCTAGTTCAGAATGTATTTACAAATATAACTGTACAGGAGAAGTTTACGGGAAAATAGAAATGATTAGGTAAGTTTCAAGTTGATCTTAGATTAAAAGTACACTGTATATTGGAATGTGACCTTTGATTCTTGGATTTGCAGTGAGATTGCGTTGGATCCTAAACTGAACAACCTAATCGCTAATAGCAGTAGCAGCGTATTAATTTATGCGTCAACAGATACCGTCACCGTGTCATGCAGGAAAACTACTCCCCGTTATTTATGCAAAATTGTGGAGAAATCCAAATCAGCTATATACATAGCTATAGGGAAAGTAGCCGTTGATAACCTTCTTCTTTTGCCTGACTCACTGCGCCAATTGCATGTGCAGTTTATTTTAGATCCATATTCTTTTGAAAGAATCAAATTTTGTATTGATGCATTATCCAGGCATCACATGCAATTACTATTTCCTTATTTTGAAAACAGTCAACTACCATTTTTTAAAGTTCTCAGCTCGGCCACGTAAGTATAAAACTCAAGCTAGCATAGTCATGCCTTAAGTCCACGTTCCAGTTGCGATCTTGTTCCTAGTTTCAGTACAAAGTACCTATGTGGGTGTTTTATTTGTAGTTTCCTTAATGAAGAAGAGCTATTTCTAAATAACAGACAACAGAGCGTTTACAACATTGTCACTGGAAGGAAGGGATTGATGGACGCTGAAATGTTTATTCCACCAATTATCCTTACAGGTCATTGCAATTTATATCATAATTTCTAAATGCCTCATACACTCTACGAAAATTTATAAAAGTGTTAGATTATTGATACTTTTAATATTTCAAAATTAGGCGGACCTTCAACAGGAAAGTCTCATTTATTAGCGCATAGCGTCCGCGGGCTTCTACGTACCCAAAATGGTGGTGCTCCGCCAACTCGGATTCTTATTTGTACCAGAACAGATGTTGCTGCTGATATGTAACCCATCTTTACAAAATTACTTTAAATTGACACTTGCATTTAGTAATGACAGATAACAATATTATTATTATTCTCTAATTATTTTTACAGTTATATTACTGATTATTTACACCGCTGGCTGGTTAACGATGAACTATCTGTGCAGCGATCAAAACCTCTCAGAATTTATGATATTGATCGTTTTGTCGATTGCGTTAGTGGTGCTGTTAAACATGTAAGTTAGTTGGTTGAACAAACGTTAATTGATTTTACATGTGCATCAACTTTCAAC
>JAHZNC010006657.1:0-11243 GCA_027744095.1 Zhuqinia jingwanae | reverse complement strand
GTGGCATTTCCCTTGATATGTACCAATTTCAACACACACAGGTCATGTTTCAAGGAATATCAACAACATTGCAGAAAATCTCGAACAATTTCCCGGATATAAACTGTGGGGAGATATTCAAGACCAACTTGGATGCTGACAGTTACTCTAGATTGATATCATCCAAACTCACTTTGGTGAATGACATGGTTCCCCTACCGCTCAAATACTATATTCCCCGCTCACTGTCAATTCAAAACAGGATAAATCCATCAGCTTTCTCTGAATTAACTGAGGACATATTTGTTTTTCAAAACATTGAACCGCACCAGCTGAATCAATTAGCCTGGGATTCCAATTCAAATGAGGAAAGATGGGAAGAAAACCAACCTAACAATTCTAGAGTCACTAATGACGTCTCCAGTAACCAAATTAGAGCTGTCACGTCAAGATTCATTCTTCTTCAGGCTGATGACCATTTTATCAAAATTGTCAATGCATCGCAGAAGCAAGTTCATAGGGTCCAATATCAAGATGGGAAATACAGTTTAATCACCTCCAGCAATGGATTTAGGAGCATTCAAAAATACGTTGAAAAGGAGCGGTTTATGTTGAAACAAGCAGAATTACTTGAATACATTGTCGATTATGACGCGCCTAGGGTATTTTGTGTTTCAGACAGCCCAGGGATGGGAAAAAGCACATTACTTGCAGAAATAGCCAGAAACATCCAAACAAAGTTCAAAGACAGATTGGTACTCTTCATTAACCTTCCACAATTAGTCGAAGCTTACCACGACAAGTACGGGTCCAAATCTGGGAACATCAAAGACTTATTGGTTTCCTTTTCATCAGCTAATCGATTGGACAAAGCAATTATTAGCAAACTGATTTCATCTTCTTCTAAAACAAAACTCTTTTTGGATGGATTCGATGAAGTACTACCCGACTTGCTCATTACGGCCAAAAGTATTCTGCAGACGATCTCAAAAGAATTCGTCAACACATGGATATATGTCGCCACACGTCCACATATGCGACAGGAACTTGAAGAAGCTCTGTCATCATATGCATACAACATTGAACCATTTCAGGAGTCAGATCAAGTGCAATTTCTTGTCAAATTCTGGCAAAGTAGATGTAATCCTGTGCTAAAAGAAGAACATTTAGAAACTCTAGCGAAATCCTGCCTCTCAAGCTTGGATATAAGTGACCACGATCGGGAAATTACAGGAATACCTTTGCAATGCAGACTACTTGCAGAGATACATTTGAACGAAATAAAGCTGAACATCAACAACCTTTGTAGTGGAACATCAAAAAATCTCAATTTCACCCCAACCCAAACGGTTTTTGAGATGTACAGAAGACACATGGAAAACTGCTTCAACAAAAGTGAGGAAGCAAACAGAAATGTAATTGTAAATTACCACAGGTACGAAGCAATGAAATTACTCTTTCCGGAATTTGTATTACCAACTGCTATTAAATCAGAGGAACCGGAAATGTTCCGCTTTGGGTTGATGGAGACCAGTTTGAACGAGAATTGTCATCGATTTGTTCACAGAACATTCGCATATTATCTGGTGGCAGAGAATCTAGCTGAAATTATTATCAACAACCAACTTCCACATCAAGAGTTGGGTATTGTTGCACCAAACATTGCTCAACTTATATTCAAAACTGCCCTTGAATCTGTAAAATCCAAGATGGACATAACTAGAATTGATTATTCCGCTTTTATTTTTAAATTGGACATTTACAAGTTCAAACATCCGGCCGCAGCATACTTTTTTAACGAGCATCTCAAATTCAACATAAAAACCCCAAAAAAGCAAGATTTTCAACAAATTTTCACAAAATCTGAATTTAGCATGCCAAATATTTTATTTGAAAAAATGCTGTGCGCCCTATTTGCTGACCATCTAACTACATTCCAGCTTTTGAAAAAACCTTTTCTAAACTGCAATCCAATTGAACAAATAAGAAATGCAAAATTAGATTGGAAAGTATTACTTCAAGTTGCAGCTCAATGCTCCAGCCCAAACCTCTTTCGTGATTGCTGTGAATTTGTGGAGACCGCACAAGGTAACGCCGTACACGAACTGGATTATGAAAAAGAGACCACACACGTGTCAAATCCAGTACAAATTTCCATTCGTCGTGGCAACTATCAAATATTTGAATATCTTATCCATGCTTATCACTTCAAACTGGAAAATCTGAAATATCACCTCCACGTTTGTGTAGATGGGAGCTATGGAAGCAAGAATGAAGTTATCAGCAACAAACTTCGGATCATTGAAACCCTTCTCTCTTTACACAAGGAATTCTTGAACGAGATTTATAAAGATGGAAGGAACATTTCCAGGCCACCTTTGTTAATGGATTACATTCACTTCAAACTTCTGGAGTGTCTGATATCAAAAGGAGCTGATATTGTTGCCACAGACAATTTCAAACAAAACGTTGCTCATATAGCAGCGGAATACTTGAACGCAGAGGAGTACCACAAATTGGCTGAAATCCTTATTGCAAGAAATGGATCTCATTTATTTACTTCAAAGAACTCTATTTTGGAGGACACCCCCATACACTTTATGGCGCGTAAATTAGAAGTGAGTTCTGACACACTGCGTCTGCTTTCAACAGAGGCCAAAGTGACGTTCAACACCAAGAACATTTTTGGAAATACAGAGTTTTTTGAAGCTATTGAAGGCGGAAGAAGCACAAAATTTCTGGAATGTATGATAGAGCTTGGCGCGGATTGGAAAGCAGAGAACATTCTCGACAAAACTGCACTTCATGTTGCTTGTGAGTGGGACAATGAAGCAGCTACTGAATTGCTACTACTGATGGGAGCAAACCCGAATGCAAATGACAAAAGGGGAAGTACTCCGTTGCATTGGCTAGCATCTTGCGATAAATCAAATTCTTGCATAATTGCAAAGCTACTATTAAAGAAAGGTGCTAACGTAAATGCAGTAGATAGGGACGGGAAGACACCTATTCAGTTGGCACAAAAGAAGTCGAAAAACGAGATTGCAAAGGTTTTACTGGAATCTGAAGCTAAATGAGCAATGCTAAATATTTTTGATGTGGAATAAATCAAGATCAAAGTTGATCGTTAAAAAATTAACCATGTCTCTTCGTACAAGTCATCTTTAGTTTATTAAATATCATCATGCCATCATTACGGTTATGTTCAAAATAAATGTGATAAATGTATTAGATTAGAAATTGTTTATTTCTTAACAAGAAAAATAAAGTCTATTGTCACTACTACTCGGAAAGCTCCACATATTAAAATTAATTTAATTTAATAAAAACATATTCTGACAAATGAAATGCGAAAAAGGAATTCATGCATAGCTAAATGCTATACACATACACACGTGAGAAATGTTTTTAAAAAATTGTTGATTATCACACATATGCATGCGTAATTGAGGTGATTATGTAAAGCTGTAAAGAAGGTAGTTATCGCAGCTGCTGATAAAAGGATCAGAAACAGAGCTATCAAAAGGCAGATAACCCAACTTTTTTGTCACTGGCTGTAGAATTATTTTACGATGGAGACCTCACAATTCCTTATGAATCAACAGTTAAATTGAGTTAAAATCTCACAAATGGCAAATGATTTTTGTGGGGAAGGTTTGGTTTGATGAAATATATGTAATGTGAAATTGTGTATGAAACTTAAATTATTATTTTTTGAAACAATAAAGTTGGCATAATAAATATGACGTCCACACTTTTACCGAAACGAGTATTTACAATAGTAATCATTAATGGGATTTTATTCTCAGGCGTTTTGAAATGAAAATTTGTTATAATAATCCACATTCCCGAAACAGGACGCAACATCTACTTATGAGCATAAAAATTCATGTTGCGTGCATTTGACAAATAAAGTCTTATTTTTGCCTACTCCCCTTAAACTGCATAGTAATAGGGGAGGCTTACAATATTACAAATATAATATATCACACTTATGAAGTAATTGCTTCAAACAAACCCACACAAAAATATGTAATATTTGCAAAATTAAAAGAAACAATTTCTCAGTTACTGCACCACGAGTTCCAAAATTTTCTCTACAAATACTCACCAAGGAGCTAGCACTCATTTCTAGTAATTTCTTTCTAGTTATCAAATTGATCCCATTTTTCTAATGACCCCATCGTCACAAAGTGCTCAACACAAGGTCAAATTTAGCCAAGAAAATGGATCTCTTTGCAAGAGGGAGTGTGGTGACCATGAAGGGACTTTTGTCTGATGCTCTTACCACCGGCCTGTTACTATACCGGTCAGTTAGGTTTCTTTGTAAAGCAGAAGTATATTAATTTATCGAATTAGATGAAAATCGCCTCCGTGTATTTTTTCTATATTCCAAATCTGGGGGTGGGAATGAGAATACTGAGTTTATCCGTAATTAAAGCATTGTAAGGTGGCGTGTGAATCATGCATTTCTGATGCAGCTGCTACTGAATTCTAAATATTTAATGTCCAAGTTATTATGTTATGTTTAAAACACATTACACAATAACTTGGACCAGGAGGATCTACTACATTTTTGACATTATGGTAAATATTTTTTACGAAATGTTTTTTATATAAATTTATTACATGTATAGTATGTATGTATGTGTAGTATGGTGTGTATTGTTGTGTGGTTACGACGTTCGCTACCCCAGTGACTAGCACTCGGAAGGCGGCTTTTCCCATTGAATTCACCCAGCACCTTGGGTGGTAGGGTGGGTAACGCGAACTTCGTTCGTCTCGTGGTCTAGTCCGAATGGGAAATTTGGGGTAATTTGGAAATAAAAATAAGAAATCAATTGTAGTGGTCGATTATGTTTTATCTCCAAAAATAGCATTTTACTTGCTTTAATATAAGACGACTACTCTCTTCAAGAATCTGTAACTTAACAATATTATAATTTTTGTGTATGTTGAGTCCCTTTCTTTTGTGGGCATACGCGTCATTATACAAAATTACCCATTTTTCTGGAGAGCTGAGCATATCTCCGCGACATCCTGCTCAAGTCTCTGAATTCTGGTGAACGGGATGTCTTATCTTCCATCCAGCATCTCGTTCACATACCTGGTTGAAATAAACCACATTATTTTATGTGCATAATATAAGTAATAGTAATATTTTACATTGATATTAATATTCTGGGATTTTGTAACCAGGATTATAAAGTAAAAAATTCGAATAGTATGCTCACGATACAACAGTATGTTATGTAGGTATGTGTATAGTGTTCGTTGTGTAAATAGTATAAAAGTAAAATAATATTTCGTTGTATTTTTGCAGAATAACTGCAGCCGTTTTGCCATCTGTGTTGAGTGTGTCCTTTACGCACTTTGCATAAACTTGGTGGACACTGAGGTTAGTCACGGTTACTGTCAGGATGCCAATTCCGTTACTGGAGCATTTTTATGTAAGTAAATGTAATAGTGATATTATAGGCACGTATTAAAAAATGCATTCTTTATACCTATATAATATATTTGTTACTTTTACCAAATTGGAAATTGGAGGTTGGAGGCTTCCCACATTACTTCCGAAAATGCCAATATCCCCCTTTAATGTCCCTGTGCCACCAGAAATATCTGATGCTACGGGGGTTCCAGGACATCTTACTACTTCATTTACATCTCATAATTCTTCATCCATCCGGCGCAATCCCAACCATCATACATCATACCTTTTTTAATTTCCACCAACTTGCCATTTCATTTATCATTTTGGCCTCATCTGCTACCTTGTAGTTTTTTTGAAGTAGGAATTGAAATCTTATCCGTCAAAGAGTCGTTAGCTTAACTAACGTGGTCCTTCGAATAAATAATTTACCATCACACAGTAAATTGTTATGCAGTACGGTTACCGTAACAAACCATCCTTTGTTGGCCTTACAACCCAGGAATAATCACAAACAGGCGATGGCGACTCAAGGTCAAGGCTTCGTAGAAAATGCCAAAAAATGTGGAAGTGACAATTAAATCAATGGTCCAATTAACAGTTTAATTAGCTACAATAACAAAGTTGTTAATTATTTTGTGATAAAAAGTTTTAGCTTGCCTGCAAATCACTGTTAAACTAAGTTAAATCCCCTCCTTAATTGATATTATATTTTAAGCTTGATGGTTGATTCCATTAATAACAAGTCATGTGTTGATGCGACTTACTCAATAGTAATGAGTCACTACGACAAAGCGGATACACTAAGCTTATAGTGATTTGGGATAGCACTGTGTTGTTAGGATGTCACGTTGCCCCTAAAGAAAGGGAAAAATCCAAAACAGCAACTATATAAATAAACGCTTTTTTGCTTCCAAAAAAGCAAAACAGCAATTTTGCTTTTGCTTTCACCAGCACTGTTCATAATACAATTGAGTAAGTAGATGTAGTTATGGACCTATGGATTACAATTAACTCTAATAATTTTTTATTTACGATCTCCGTATGTCAGATTACTTACATGTACAGATTTTTGCTATGATAAAAAAGGACATCATATTCAGAATCAGGCTGTCCCATTACATACATGTGCTGATTTTGGTCCTAATCGGACTAAAAGAGTAATTATAGTTCAGTACAATTAACTAATTGCTACGACAAAAATGACATCATAATCAAACTCCGGATGTCATACATTATGATGTACATCTCTGATGTCATCGCTAATGACAAATTCGTGCTAAATGTATGCGAAGTACAAGCCATATCTAAAGCAGTGGTATGCATTTAATAACACATTGTCGGATAATCTGTAAACGTAGTTTGATTTTAAGTATGAGGCATATAAAGGTGATCAGAAGATATTCCGTCAGTATTTTTATCAGTCAGTCAGTATCAGACAGTATTTTTTAGAGAAAAGGTAAAGACAGGTTCTATGTAGAACAGAATCTCAGCATAATCATGCGATTATATTAAATTCATAAAACATAGTAATACCCAATAATAACCAATTAATAAATGCATATAATATGTGTACAAGAGTGCTAGTATGCATCAATGCACATAATAAATAAAGGTAATAATAATATTTGGGTGCAATAATAATGGTAAGTTTCTATTATTAGATTACACATATCAGGGTCTTAAGGTGCACTGACACATGAGTACACGGTATAGTGACGTAATATGAAGTCATTATTACTAAAATGTAATTAATACAAAATATAATAGTATTTCTACAATTTTACGAAATAAGGTAATATCGCAAATCATATCTAGAGCGAATGATATGGCGACAACATATATGAGAACATTGACATTATTATTTATTACCAACGTGACTAATATGGGATCGGTAAATTTATTCCTGTCCACATTTCGTGCCTGAAATTTCACAACTGAACGATATTTTTGCACATTCCCTGCTTGTGACTAATCTTGTAAGCTATATAAACAAATCGAACGAGTTCAGTATGCAGATGCAGAATGATAGATTGAATGATATTTTGTATAAACATGTATCCACATGCGTGGGACTGGTTTACGTCAATGTTTGTAGAAAGTACAAAGTCCAAACATGAATAAAACAAAAGACTGTTTTCGTAGCGGCTAAAAGGTTGGATATGGGTTAACTGAAATTTAGTATGAATCCGTATCTGAGTTGTAACACTACAAAATAATTTTACACAAATATTTATGCCAAAACGAAAAATTTATGTTTATTATAATGAACCACAAAATGTGTTTTATGATGAGCCCCAACAATTTTATCTGAAATGTTTATTTGGTTGAACTCAGATGTTTTTTTGATGAATCAAGATATTTACTATGATGAAATTGTTACTGTAAAAAAGTTCCCACTTGGCAGCACGGTGAGTTAATCAAGGTTTTTAATGCACTAACTACCGAAACAACCTGAGCAACGTATGCTAGAATCAAGATGTTTGCATTCCGCTCCTATCAGAAAATATTGATGGTGTAAACACTACAACATATAACAAAAATAATTATTTTAAGAACCGCCTTTATGGTTTTTATAAATTACCTCTGTTAATCCGTTGTGGCTTTATTTATTTATTACGATCATCAAAGATTTGCGAGTAATGAATCACCTCTGTTGATCCTTTGCGGCTTTATATGTATATATTTATTTATTTATTTATTTATATACATATGTATTCATTGACAATATTCCAATGTGCGAACGTACCAACTCGAGTAATAATTTTTGCATCGTCAAAATCACTCAAAAACTTTTTATTCAGAAGTACGTGTGATTATCTCTCTGCTATACTTCTACTCCAATCTGTTCGTACCAAAATCTTTTGTTAGCTATCTCTTGGTAAAAACGAGGTTTTTCTTTCTGTTCTGTGAGGGTTTATTATTCAACTTATCTAAATTTAAGACAAACGAGAACGTTCGTGAGTGGAACTAGTATCATTATGATTACGAGAAACATCATCCACGCCGCTTTTGTAGGTGGTGGTTCCTTTGTAGGTGGTGGTTCCTTTGTACTGGGTGGGGTAATAGAAAAGTGTGGGGAAGACTGCAGAAAGGGAAAATTGGGGGGAACTTTTTTGTTGTAACTTGTTTTGGAACTCGTACAACAAATTTCAGCTTCCATTGCTGAAAGCCAGTCCATGCCCAAAACCATATCATATGAAAGAGTGGCTACAAGATTAAAGAGCCAAAGAATCTCATTATTGTCAACGTTTATAACGATCTCAATTATTTCTTTAATCAAAACTTGTTTGTGCTCAAACAACGAAATGTTGACGGAAAAAGGTTCCACTTTAGTGATTCTATACATATCTGTTGGTATTTTTTGTAAAAGACGACGATTAACAGTACTATGGGGAGTACAAGTGTCAATGACAGCAGGGACGGTCAAAGAAGAAATGCGAACAGGTGAATTGAGAACATTTTTTTGGCAACTTTGCTTCGTAAAGTAACCAGGATAAATGCGACCATTAAGTTCTCTATAATATACGGCATCACTTTGGGCAGTGACAGGCCTCCGCAGTATTGTATCCTGCAGAGAACCTAGTTAAACCAACACAACATGAAATAATACAAGAAAAAATATGAATAGAATGATTACCGCAGATTTTATTACGTTTAAATTCGCGCCATTCCATATCGTCTCCAATGATTGTAAGTAACCGATCAAAAGTTGCATCCCCGTTTTTCATTGATTTCCATTTTTCCAACATTGACATAATAACATCAAAGGGCGTTTTCTCTCTCGAATTAATATCCTTCCTATGTGTACTTACATCCTCACGCGGGATGTCTAGATACACTGACAACTTAACCCACTCCTCTGACATGTTTGATAAGCACGTGGATTTATTAAATATTTTCATGATGTCGTTGAAGGAGCAACCTACAAGTTTAGCAGCACACAAAATAATTTAAGACAAAGGAATATTTTGTAATGATTGATTTCTGTTAGGCCTGACCTTCACTGCCAATTAAAAGAGTAGTCATGATGATAAAGTGCCTTTATCAACGGTGGCGTAGTTTAAGCAGATCAACTTGTTAGTTGTTAGTAACTTGCAGAGTATATTGGGAACCTTTCTTTACGTGCCATGTATCTTTAGTAAACAGTTATATGTGTATTACATGTGTTATGGCAAATAACCCTTGCAGAAAACAAACAGACACACTGGTTTATCTAGTTGTTCGGATCATTAGTTTTTTATTTCCCTAAGTAAATTGTAGTTTTACTAGACGCAACTGAATCCTGTTACTGAAAAGAATGTCTTGTATACAAAAGGAAACTTTTTTACGAATTTTTCCTTCCAGCTAGAACCAAAAGGTTATTAGTCATAATTTAGTTATCATTCCCGTAGTTCGTGGCTCCGGAATTTTTCCTTGCAACATTCATCTCCATCACACCAGTTTAATTATAGTTAACTTTAATTCACTTGAAACTGCGACCGTTTTTGCTTCACGTGCACTTAACTAATTACAAATATTTTTGTATGTTATAAATATTACTCCTCTTTATAAATAAACGCATTTGCACATTAAAACGCTAAACAAATTTACAAAGCCTTTATAATCTACATTGTATTTCAAAGATCCATTAGTATTCGACTTGGAGATTTTGGTGCATGCCTGTTTTTACAGTGCTTTAAAATGAATATTATATGACAATGGTAAAATTGTTGTGACCTCCTTTTGCCTGCATGTCGTGTCTTGGGCAAACATTTGTCTTCCACCGTAATCTCTCAACCATATCAAAATTGACAACCCAAATCGTACTGGTGTGCTGCAATTTATATGATACCACAACGAAAACTGCGATTAATAAAATTTGTGATGTTGATTGTTTGTTTTGTATCCCGTTCTTTTATCAGCTTTTGTGTGTCGCGAATATGGATAGGCCGTTTATCATACAATATGTTTCCAACTTTTGTGCAATATTTTCAATACTCAACCCGTTGCTTCTTTCTACAAAGTACAACTGTATATTTGAATTAGTTTCCCGCAAATGTTAAATTTACATTAATCATGACATTTGCCTGTTAATGCCTTGCATTGGACTCACCTGTTTGACTACTAAAAATACTTGGTTAGGATTGGCTCAGCAAAAAAACTGCTTACGGATAACAACTAACAACACGTAGCAGAAATAAACATGTTTCATTCTAATTAAAATTATGATGAGGATACAGCGAGTGATTTAAATTAATAAATTGCAGCTCAACGTTTCGACTTTATCCCAAAGTCCTCTTCAGGAGCAATAACAATCAGAGTTCGTTGGGCTAGTCTGTCCTCAGAAACGATGATTTTGGCTTTGTCCCACTGAACGTGATGGTTATCTTTGTTCATTTGTTCCCAAATGTGATTTGCTACTGCTGATTTATCTATATGTTCAAGCCTGCTGTAGTCTTTGTGTTCTTTAAGTCGTATTGGAAAATTTCTTCCGGTTTCTCCGATGTAGGTAAAGCCGCACGTTCACATGATTTTATATATACCACATTCTGGACAAATATTTTTATCTTTGTGTGTTGATACAATGCTGGACATTTGGTTAAAAGGTATATAACCAGTGCTGGCAAAAAAGCTTTTTTGGGAAATTATGTTTGCTTTTTGCTTTTTTGCTGTTTTGTGCTTTTTGGCTTTTTTGCGTTTTGCCATTGGCAAAAATCTTGATACTGAGAAGGTGGGAATTGTTTTTTTGTTTTGTTTTAAGTTCGGCTGTTCTTACGTGAACAAAATATTTGTGCGATCATCCTTCAATGGCATGATAAAAAAAGTTTAAATCACGCAAATACCATTCAAT
>JAHZNC010006656.1:0-17056 GCA_027744095.1 Zhuqinia jingwanae | reverse complement strand
TTTTTTTACTGAGGAAGGAAACTTTATTGAAAAGTTCAAAGTTTTTTTATGGTACATAAACATCAAAAGGTACACGCAAGAAAAAAAAGAGTAACAAGTAGTCAAACAACTAGAAACCATGTAAACCCCAGTGCAAACATCCACACTCACACACACACACCCGTAGAGAATAGTATTATTACTCTCTCCTAAAATTGGACATCTGGGATTTGAGGTCGAAGTTCTCTCTCCTTGCTTTATATTTTTTTATATCTTCTCCCATCAAAAAAGCATTTCAAACCATATTTTATACCCCAAGTAATAATCCATAACAAACAACAGCAGCAGCAAAGGTATGCACAGGGCTCATAGAGATCGTTAATTTTTAACCAACATCTAAAAAATCTCCACCCAAAAAAAGAAGAAAAAAAACTCCCTCAAGTTATTTGTTAAATCCCAGCATTCCATTTCATTCCTCCTCTTACTCATCCTGCTTCTCTCTTTGCAAAAAAACTAAACATGTAGCATGTAACATACTACTACTATTCCAACAACTACTTTTGCAAGTTACAAGAAAAAAACGAGAGAATCTAGTGAAAGGAGCTTGGTCACAGACCGCCTGTCTTTGCTTTAACTCCAGCAATGCATGGAAAGTGAGAGCTCATAAAAAAATAAGGAGAATAAACAGCCAACAGCGAAGGCCATTTCATTTCATATACATATATTTATGTACATGGCAGCCCAGAGCTCAGCAGATACTCAGCTCAGCTTCTACTACCACAGCATATTATTATGTATTTTTTGGCAAGGACGAAAAAAGAAAAGAGAAAGTTGCATTTATATAATACGTTTGCGTGTGTGTGTGTGTGTATGTCTTGGGTGCTCTGATGATGCTTTTAACAAAAGAAAGTGAAAAGGATGAAAGACTCGGCATAAAATATATGCTAGTCGTTGGTGAAAGTCGCATTGCAGTATTATTCTTGCCCACAAAAAAAGAAGAGGATATAAAGTTACTACACACACAGACCACATCACATAAACACGCAATAGTAGCCCTTTTTGTGTACTTATTAAATATTCTCCTTTTCTTCGTTTTGTTGTTTTGCTGGGCTGCTACTTGTACGGTCCTTGCTACTCGCTACACACATTCACAACTCGCTCAATTACACATAATAATAGCACATCAATATTAAAAAATCAGCATACTAAATAAATAGTGAAAAAAGTAATTTATTTATTTAGGGATCTACGGGAAATTACACACACAAGTGGAAAAAAATAGTGTAAGTTCACGGCTGGTTGCTAAAAAAAGTTGCAGTTTCAAAAAATATATTTCAGTTTCCGCCGAATAAAATTTATATAAAAAAGTTTTAAAAAATATTTTTTAAATAAAAAAGTAGCATTTTTTTAAATTAATTCTTTTTACTGTAGTTAAGGTAGTGTGAAGTGTAGTGGTTACAAAAATAAAAAATAAAAAAATGGGAGAAAAAGAGATGTTGTCCAGTCAACACATTTGCTTGGCCTACCTTCACACGAAAAAAAGATTTTTTTCTAAGGGTGGTGAGCAGCAGCAGCAGAAAAAAGAAGGCTTTCCGACTCGGTTTAGTAGGTACTCAAAGTCGCATTGCAGTATTTTCCCATTCTCACAAAATAAAAGTTATAAATTCACATTTTTCTGTAATTGTCATTTTGTTCATTGTGCCAAGTTGTATTCTATCACTAATAATAAGAAGGATTGAAAATAAAATATAAAATAAAACATGTAGAGAGAGATTACAACATTTATTATTATCATCATTTTTATTTTTTTGTTATCATCAGATAAAAAAGTTACCTATCATGTTTTGATCATTCTTTTCTTGTTGGATGATGATGATGATCAGAAGTAAAAAAATTATACCGCTGCTCTTCTGCTGAGGTTATAAGGCTGGCTGGTTTTTTTATTTTAGCTCTTGCTGCTTTCTCTTTAGATCTCCAGCCAGGAAGAAAAGAAAGAAAAATGAGCACACTACTTTCTCTTGAATTTTTGTAGGTTGGAAGGAAAAAAAATTGTTTTTGTGTTTTTTATCGATTTTGTCACGCAAGCCAAAAGTAAAATAATAATAATAATAAGGTTGTTCATGCAATTATTAGCCTGGCACTACCACACCACCAATTGTGCTCCTCTTCTTCTTCTTTCTTGCGGTCGTTGATGATGATGATCATGATACTTGTGTGTCCTGTTAACAGGTTTTTATGGGAAATGGTAGTCATTTTATCCGGTTGTTATTTTGTGTGAGCTCATGTGCACTTTTATCTCTCTTCTCTGCTCTGCTGTGTTCAAAAAAATAATAACAAAACTATATGAAACTATTGCTACATTTTAAATATTTTTTTTAATCTAAAAAAATAATAAATAATCTAAACCAATAACAGCGTTGAAACATGAGAGTGTGTTTAAATGTGAGAGTGAACGGTTTTTTAAATGGCACTCGTCTGTTGGGAAAATTGGGGGAAAATGCATTTGAATCATTTTCGGTATAACAAAATATTACGTTTTTTATTGCGATGGAATCAGACCATTATTGTGTGTATTCAAGCTGCTGACTTTTGACCCAGCAAGTTGCGAGGTCTCTCTCCTTTAAAATGAAAAATAAAATTGGAGATTGCTTGAAATCTTTTTTAACAAAATAAAAATAATAATCAGTGCAATAATAATAATAAATAGTGAGTACGAAATCTAAAAAAAAGCTCAAAAAATATATAATTATGTCGGACACCGACTCTTCGGACGATCGTCCAGTTTATTTCCGTCCCTTCACTCGGGATTCCCTAAAGGTCATTAGACAACGAAAGGCAAAGGAGGAAATCCGACAGAAGAAAATTAAAGAAAGAAAAAGAGAAGAGGTATTTTTTTAAACTAAATTTTTGGCGCTCAATTTTTTTCTATAGCAAAATTGTTTTTGTGCTTTTTTTGGAAAAAAATCTAAAAAAATAGGTGGCGCGGGAAGATGATGCTGTGAAAGATGATGGCCCACGTCCAGACTGTAAATTGGAGCAAGGCTCTACGCTTCCTATTCGTATGTCTGCCGCATTTGACCAAGAATTTGCAAATATTCCTTTGGAGGATTTTGATCCATTTTATAGGACCATTCCGGTATATTTATGCGCAACAATTAAATATACATATATTTTTGACGTTTTTTTTTTCAATTTTTAGCCAAGTTCATTGACCAAAAAAATTGTGTGTATGTCTGTCATTTTTTATTATCCCTTTGGTACCTGTCTCTCTCCCCAGACGTTTGTGATTGTAACGAAAAAGAAAGACATTTTCCGGTTCAGTGCGACGGACGCAATCTTTTTGCTCAGCCCATTTAACCCAGTTAGAAGAGTGGCGGTTGCTATTTTGACGCATGGATTATTTTCAATGGTTATTATCACCACAATTTTGGCCAATTGCTACGTCATGATCATGCCTGGAAGTCCAGTTGTCGAGTCCACGGAGTTAGTACATACTTTTTTACAGCAAAAAAAATCCAATTTGTCTTATTGAAAATTTATTAGCAAGTCCATTAAATAATATAGAAACAGTAATTGATGTAAAGTGTGAGTAATTTTGTAAGATTGCGTGTGAAATAATATTGTTGTGATGATGATGATTATATCTCAGGGTTTGACTAAGAGAGCAAAATAACTTTTCTTAAAAATCTGGGATTTTTTTTAACAACCACAAAAAATATGTATTCAAGTTACTTTTGGAACTTGCGACTTGCGATTGTTTGTTCAAAAAATAGAATTTTTTAAATTACGAATATTTTCCAACTATTTTATTTCTCTTGGTCGCACCCCAAGATAGGCAACCTATAGAAATGGATGTTTAGTGTAACAATCACACTTAAGCAGCTATCCATTTGTGAATAAGAATTTATGCATAAAAACTTATTATTATTACTATTTTTAGAGTAATCTTTACTGCTATCTACACTTTCGAGTCTGGTGTGAAAGTGATGGCTCGGGGATTTATTCTTGAAAAGTTCACTTATTTGCGAGACGCTTGGAATTGGCTAGATTTCTTAGTTATCTCCCTAGCGTGAGTTACAAAAAACAGAACAATTATTTTTTAGATCAATAGTTAATAATAATAATTATTATAATAGTCAATTAAATTATTTTAGAATACTTGATACTACTAATCCTTACAAAAAATTAGTTGATTGAAGTAAAAAAACTAATATTTATTTTTAAATTTTTTAGTATTTAACATTTTTAGCTTGTAACAACTTACTTTCTCTCTCACAGCATGCATCGCTACTTGGTAGTGAGTAAAAAATAAAGCGTTAAAAAATTAATGACAAGTCATCATGTTCATTCATGACAACCACCATAATTTTTTGGACCTGTTAAGCTAAAAAAATTAAAAAAAACTCGAATAAAAAGGCAAGCAAATCCGTATTTATTTTTGTAATATTTTTACCCCTTTTTTACTTACATTCACTTCCTATTTATGGTAATGCACACTTGATAAAAAAAATGTATGTAATTTTTTGGGGTTGTACATAAGTAACGTTATCAAAATTTTTGGTAGTGATGGGGTGATGGGCAGTACCGGGACAATTTCGATGTTAACGTAAAATATGAATGGATGCAGTTTTTAAATTCCGATAGTTTTGAGTAACGTTATTTATGTACAGCCCCATATGTATGTGCATGCATATGTAAAACTAGGAGAAAGTCTAAAATTCATATTGGTTTTCTGTTCCTAATCTGCAAACTATATACAGCTATGTGACGATGGGCATCAACTTGGGAAATCTAGCAGCTCTTCGAACATGTCGTGTGTTTCGGGCGTTGAAAACCGTGGCCATCGTTCCAGGTCATCAGAAACAAAAATTGTTTAAATGAAAAAACAAGAGCTTATATGAAACTTATTACTATATTAAAGATCTTGAATGAATATTAAAAATTGCTTTGAAAACAATAGGGTTGAAGACTATCGTAGGCGCTGTGATTGAGTCTGTGAAAAATCTACGGGATGTGATCATTTTGACAATGTTTGCCTTGTCTGTGTTTGCCCTGGTGGGTCTACAAATCTACATGGGTGTCTTGACGCAAAAATGCATTGCAAATTTCCCCGACGACGGCTCCGAAGGTGAGGAGAGGGATATCAATTGGCACACTTGGAATCTCAACTTTACCAACTGGCATCCCTATCCACCACCAGAAGAATACGGGGCTTCGGATTATCCTCTCTGTGGAAATTCTTCTGGAGCGGGGTAACATAAGATCCGAGCTCTTTATTGCATGCAAAAAAACATGTGTGCACACTGAGTACAACATGTGTTTAATATGTTGTTTTATAACTTGTTACACCTTAGCACATGCCCCGAAAACTACACCTGCCGCCAAGGCTACGGAGTGAATCCAAATTACGGCTACACTTCCTTTGACTCGTTTTGGTGGGCATTTTTGTCCGCTTTCCGGTTGATGACCCAGGATTTCTGGGAAAGTTTATATCAACAGGTATGCTTATATGGAACAATGTTTTCAATCCAAAAAAATAAATTTCAAATTTACTTTATTTATTTTTCTAAAATAGATTTTGCGTTCTGCCGGTCCGTGGCATATACTCTTCTTCATTGTCATTATCTTTTTGGGCTCGTACTATTTGGTCAACTTGATTTTGGCTATTGTCGCCATGTCATATGACGAGCTACAAAAGAAAGCGGATGAGGAGGCCATGTCGGACGCTGCCGAATTGGAAGCTATGCGTGTATGTTATTGTTATATTTCTCAAAAAAAACTTTACATATTTATAACCGGAAGTAGTACTAGTACTACAAAGAGAATTTGGTTTGTTGTTAATGTATTTTTAGACTGAAGAGGAAGCAAGAACGGCAAAAGCGGAAGCTCGTGCCGCAGCAGCCCAGATAGCGGCGGATGCTGCGGCAGAAGCAGAACTAGCAGAACAGGCTGCCGCGGAAGGGAGCAGCATTCCTTTCAGCATGCCTCAAAAATCTCCGTCCCAGTTCTCCTGCACAAGTTACGAATCCTGGACTGGGGATCGAGACGATGATGATGATGATACAGTTAAAAATATCAGATCTGAATGCAATGTTGCGTATACCGAAAATCGAGCAAGGAAAAAGGGAGACGTATGAAAATAATCCACCAAAATTCTCCAAGTCACATGAATCAGGCAAAATAAAAATTTGTTCCAATAATAAATGTTTTTTTTCAGACAAGCTTTAGTCTACCCGGAAGCCCACCAAATAGCCGCCGAAGCTTACAAATCTACAGCAGAGATAATCTGATGATCCTTTCCACTTACATGGACGCCCAGAAACATTTGCCTTACGCGGATGACTCGACAGCGGCAACGCCAATGAGCGAGGAAAACGGTGCCATTCTGCTCACTATTTGTAGTAGCAATAGGCTTCCTAGTTTTGGTGAGGAAAAAAATAAATGTACCATTTTGGCTGGGGGGTAATGTGAGATTCAATGAAACTTTTTTATATTTATTTTATGTATTTTCTTAGCTCTCGGATCACGGCAATCATCGTATACCTCACATGCATCCCGACTGTCCTACTCATCCCACGACTTCACTACGTCCGGCGGCCGCCACTCCTGCTGCCAACCGTCCATAGTAACAAAGGAGAGTCAGCTAATCCAGCGGGCAAAGAATTTTTACGGTGTTGATCAAGAGAAGGGAACTAATAGCCAACATGTTGGAGTAAGCGCTAGTCCTCTGATATTCCAAATGATGATGACAAGTGCACGTGTCGTGGACGACGATCTTAACCCACTACTACTACCACTACTACCAAAATACTACTACTACCACGCACGATACCAAGAGACTCTCTCCCCAGTTTACTCTCTCTCTCTCTCTTGCTAATTAACACTATTTCGCCATGGTATGTTTTATTAATACGAACCACTACCACAACCACACCAAGGGTCTTTTTTATTTTCAATTTGTTAACCTATCACACTAGTTTTATTATTATTTTGCCCCAACTTTTTATTTTGACTCAGCAGAAAAGTATATACAAAAATACAAGTTGGTAGTGAGTAAAGGGGTCGTCCGTAAAGAATGTTCTAATTTTTTGGCATGTTTTCCCATTTTTTGGACTCACTTTTTTCTTTAGTAGAATTTTTATTTTTTGTTTTTTATTACTTCATTTCTTAAAGTAATGTGACGAGAAAAGGGGCTGTCCATAAAGAATGTTCATTTTTGGACGGCGTAAATATTTATTCTGATGTTAAAATGTAAGAAACAAGAAGTGTGGAAGTGCGGAAACAAAAAAAGTGGTTGAAAAATTAAGCACACTTTCTTTGTGGACGACTCCCTTTCTTCCAAATTTTGTACATGTGCTGCAAAGACGCGCTAGGTAAAATTTAGGCAGAAAGGTATGAAAAACACATACACTTTCTCCCAAGACTGTATTTTTTTCATGAACTATCCTTACATCTGTTTTTTGTGACTTAATACGGACAATTTAAACAATTTTTTAATCCATTAAAAATAAACAAAAAAAGTAACGCGAATACAATCTCTAGTAATAATAATCCAATAATAAAATAATAATTTATTAATCTAATCAAGTAACCAACAATTTTAACTAAAATTAACAAATTAATAATTAAACATTTTAGTAATTTGTATGCATACTAAATATGCACGACATTTTTATTTTTACTAAATTAAAAGGAACAATCTTCTGGGAGCATAGATGACATGGGCAAGTCAAAGCAATCAACGGAAAGGGATTGCTATTACTCGAGTAGCCAACTTCATCCGGGATCCACTGGGGTGGACGTGCGAGGTGGGCGCATTTAAATGTTAAATTGAATGGACGAACAAAAAACTTGCAAAAATAAATATTTTTAAAATATTTATTTTGTCTTTCTTAAGAATTGATGGTCCTCAACGATATCATTGAACAAGCTGCTGGGCGAACAAGTAAATTGAGTCAAGTGAGTAGACCCGAGGAGCCACCACCACGTGTTCCCTTCAAAACAATGATCAAGGCGCTGATAATAAAAGGATGTTTCAAATGCCTTGGTATGTTTTTTGAATTTCAAAAAAATTCAAAATTAAATGATTTTTGAAAAATATAAATATGATTTTTTTCTTTTTTTTCCAGACATTTTCTGTTTGTGGGACTGCGGATTTCCCTGGAGTGTCTTTAAAAGGATTGTTTCCTTTTTGGTATTTGATGCCTTTACGGAGCTGTTCATCACACTGGCCATTGTGGTCAACACGATTTTCATGGCTTTGGATCATTACGGCCTGGAGGAAAATTACACAATGGACCGCACTTTGAAGGCCGGAAACACTGTTAATGCATTTCTTATTTTTATTATATTATTTACATATTAATATTTATGTTGGAAACGCTAATTTATGCAACTACATATGTGCGTACACCAACAGAGATCTTTCTACCTGAACCTTCTTATACATCATGCTAATTTGAATTCATATAGGTTTTTACAACAATTTTTGGTGTGGAATGTGCCATGAAAGTTATTGCAATGAGCCCAAAATTCTACTTTAAAGTTGGCTGGAACGCTTTCGATTTCGTGATTGTATTTTTCTCACTTGTTGAAGTGGTTTTTGAGGATGCAAACTTGCCGGGGCTCAGCGCTTTGAGAAGTTTCCGTTTGGTAAGGGTGTAAAAAAGTAGCCTCCAAAAAAAAGTCTTTCAGTATTTCAAAAACTTTGTTGATTTTTTTTGTAGCTTCGAGTGTTCAAACTGGCAAAGTCATGGCCCGCCCTAAACATGATCCTGACCATCATGGGTAAAACGGTGGGTGCCTTGGGTAACCTCGTCTTTGTTTTGATGATCATCCTCTTCATCTTTGCCGTGATGGGGATGCAACTGTTTGCTCAAAACTATGTTGATAGGACACACCTCTTTCCCGGAGGAGAAATGCCTCGCTGGAACTTTACCGATTTCGGGCACTCCTTCATGATCATTTTCCGTGTGCTATGCGGAGAGTGGATAGAGTCCATGTGGGATTGCATGCTGGTCACTGGAGCTGCTTGCGTGCCATACTTCTTTGCTGTCGTCCTTATCGGGAATCTGGTTCTACTCAATCTCTTTCTGGCCTTGTTGCTCTCCAGTTTCGGTGCCTCCAATCTGGCACCCACAAATGATGACGATGCCAACAAACTGGCTGAAGCTTTCGATCGAATTGGAAGATTTATTAGATGGGTCAAAGCCGGAATCAGACATTGTCTCCAAGCACTATTAGCTCTTGCCATAAGAGCAAAAAATCATATAATCCCAAAGTCAGCGGCTCAACTACAAGCGGAAGCGGAAGCAGCAGTGGAAGCGGAGGCTGAGGCGGCGGCAGCGGCTGCGTTAGCAGCAGAAAATAATGTGGAGGCTGCAGAACCAGAGAAAAAAATGCCTCGTCTTGCCAAAGCTGCAAGGATGGTGATGAACAGCAAAAAGATGATGATGAATAATTTGAATCAGATGAGGAATGGGGACAACAACGTGACAGTGAAAAAGGATGAGGATAGACTTTCAATGAATTCATATGGGAGCCACATACATTATCCTGCCAAGGAAAGCACTGAGATTGACGGGAAGAAAGAGGATGGTGGTGGGGGCGATGAAGAAATTGTTGATGAAGATGCTGAAAATGCAGAGGCTTCAAAAGAGGAGCTAGAATGGATTGAGGATGATGAGGGAGGTGAGGGGCCCGGAGAGGTTGGACCATGTGCAGCTCCTCAGGTGCTAAAAGGGGAACAGGAGGACGACGATTTTCCTGCTGATTGCATGCCTCCGGATTTCTTTGAACGATTTCCAATTTTTGCTGTGGACGACACTCCGTTTGGGGCAACGTGGTCAAATATGAGGCTGAAGACTTTCCGGTTGATTGAAAACAAGTACTTTGAAACGGCTGTGATCATTATGATTCTTTTGAGTTCCTTGGCACTGGCTTTAGAGGATGTACATTTGCCAGGAAATCCCATACTGACGGATATACTCTTTTACATGGATCGGATTTTCACGGTCATATTTTTCTTTGAAATGTTAATCAAGTGGTTGGCTTTGGGATTTGTGGCGTATTTTACGAATGCGTGGTGCTGGTTGGATTTTGTAATTGTGATGGTGTCCCTGGTCAACTTTGTTGCGGCATTGGCGGGGGCTGGGAGTGTGCAAGCTTTCAAGACAATGAGAACCCTGAGAGCACTCCGTCCACTCAGAGCCATGGCGAGAATGCAGGGCATGAGGATTGTGGTTAACGCGCTGGTTCAGGCTATTCCCAGTATATTTAATGTGCTTCTGGTCTGCCTCATTTTCTGGCTAATATTTGCCATCATGGGAGTACAGCTGTTCAATGGAAAGTTTCACAAGTGTTTGGATCCAGAAGACGGGAGTAGACCCGACTTTCGTATCATCCGAAATAAAGTGGAATGTCTGGCGAATAACTTTACTTGGGAGAATAGTGTCATGAATTTTGACCACGTGGGCGCCGCATACCTCTGCCTGTTTCAAGTGGCCACATTCAAAGGTTGGATTGGGATCATGAATGATGCCATTGACTCGAGGGAAATCGACGATCAGCCTCATAGGGAAACCAGCTTTGCGATGTACATCTACTTTGTCATTTTCATCATCTTTGGATCCTTTTTCACTCTCAACCTGTTTATTGGTGTGATCATTGACAACTTTAATGAGCAGCAGAAAAAATCTGGAGGCTCCATGGAAATGTTCATGACTGAAGATCAAAAAGCGTATTATGCGGCCATGCAGAAAATGGGAAGTAAAAAGCCGATCAAGGGTATACCCAAACCATTGGTTAGCAACCAGACTTGAATTTTTTTACTCAACTTTTTAAAAAATCAACCTTAATTTTTTTTTTTTAAATTTTGACGACTAAAAATTGTTTTGATTTTTTGTAAATGGTCAATTTGATGAGATAATCACGTGTGTCACCCTTCACTTGTTTATTTTTTTTTTTAATTATTGGGAACTTTTTTTTCTTTTTCACAGGCGACATGATGTACTGCGTCGACATTTTGGATGCCCTCACCAAAGACTTTTTTGTCCGGAAAGGGAAACCAGTGGAGGATCCGGTCGAGGTCAACGAGGTAACAGTGGCTGTGGATCGTCCCGGCTACGAACCAATCAGCTCAACACTCTGGCGTCAGCGAGAAGAGTACTGCGCAAGGCTCATTCAGACTGCGTGGAGAAGACACAGAAGTCGGCGAGGTCCCCAGCCTTCCACATCATCATCAGCCCAACCAGGAAGCTCCAGCGGTGGTGGAAGCAAGTTGGGTGACAATCTCGCCTCATCCTCTGTCATGGTCGATAAGAAAGGTGTCCATAAAGTGGTTCTTCAAACTAGTAGTAAATTACCATCAATTTCTTCTCATATCGCAGGTGTTTAAAAGGATGTAATAAAGGACCGCGGGGAAGAAATATATAATAAAAAATAATGTAGCAAAACAAATATAATTATAGTTACATCAAAAATGTCTACAAATTTAGTTGTGTTTAAAAATAATTGTCAAGAAATATCCATAATTTTTTAAATGTGTATTATGCGTAATAGTCTGATATGCTCCTTAATTATTTTTCACAATTTATTGTTATCAATCAATTTTCCAAGAAAAAGAATTTCTTATTAAAATTCTTCAGTATTATGAGGAGAACATATCTGCATACCTGAAAATATGTACATAGAGGTATTTTTGAACCCTGAATATGTCGATAAAATATATATTATATTTTAAATACTTTTCATAAATAATAAATACAATGTTTCTTCTCTCAAATATTCAAATTAAATTTTCTCCTTTTTTGTGTGTGACTCTTGACAGGAATTGTGTATGAATTGAAAAATAGTGGAACAAAATAAGGTGGTGATGATGATGATGACCTGCAATTTAAAAACTTGAAAGTGTGATCCAGTTTTCTTTCGTTAATTAAATATGATTATCATTAATACTTAATTAAGTTTATACTTAAGCATAATAATAATAATACCAATTTAAAAAATATGTTTTATTCTCTGCTAAAAAACGTAAATATTTAGTGATTCGGCTAAAAAACACTCAAAAAATAAATATATTATTATGCGAACTAACTCCGTAATTATTTTAATCTAAGCAAAAAATATAATGTAAATATCACAGTAATTATTTGCCAACCGTATATAAAAACTAACTATAATTACTACAAGGTATATAAACAAACAAATAAAATGAATACAACTGTCTAGTCTTCGGATCAGCTGATTCGCTTTTGATGCAGAACAGCTCACACCCTCACAAGCTAAAAAAAACCAACTGCAAGCTTTCTACTCACTACTACACTTCATTTAATTTTAATGCTCGTACACAAAAAAATAAATAAAAGGATATTAATTTCTAATGAATAAATTAACATAATAACATTTTAAGCTCACGTATGTATTTATTATCATTTTATATAATTTATTGTGAATTCCTAATCATTGCAACTTGTAATTTGCAACAAATGTCACATTAGTCGGTAAGATACATATATTAAATTGGGATTGGACAACTTGCAAGTTTGTAGAGAATGTTATTATTAGTGCAAATCACAGCCAGCATTTACATTTTTTGCACTTTTTACAAATTAAGAACACATGAAACCAACATTTGCACAAAACAAAGAGGAACTTGGAGGAGTTGGAGTTGTTAAGGAGCAAGGATAGCAGCAGCTGCTGCATTTGTTTACGTTCAACCTTGATTATTTTTTTAAAATATATTTTTAACTACATAACTTAAAGTTACAAGAGTGAAATATATATCTTTTCAAAGTTAAACAAAGTGAGTTTAAGTAAAATTTAAAAAATCACCAGTAAACACCTTGTTATGGAACGAAAAACCTTGTGGAACATCACTCACCAGTCCAGCCTTGTACAAAAATTAGTACGGTACCTGGCTGGACACAGCCATGGGTAATTTTTAATACTAAAAATAAAATTGTTACCTGCTGATTTCGCTCTGCTAGAACAATTGACTGCTGGAGTCTTTAAAACCAATAGGGAATCTACCCAAGAGGCCAGTAATTATGTCCAACTTTAAATGGATACCCTGTGCAGCCTGTGGGTTACGGGGAATATTTCTAAAATCTGCGGGACTGGTCAATGGAAGATCGATCTACTTTAAGTACAGTTGACAATTGGAAATCCACACATTGTGGACAGGGACTAACACCGGATGCGGATAACCTTTCAACGGTTATTTCCATAATTGAAACTAAATACTTGAAGGTTCAATGGGATTTTTTAGATAATACAATTGATTCTGAACATCTGTTATTTTGAGAAAAAGAAGAATTTGTTACTAGATAATTATGCTCCCTTAAAAACCACAGTAGTTAGTGGTAAACGACCAGACTGGATGACAAAGTCTCTTGTTGACAAAATCAGGGAAAAAACATGCTTCAGTAGGGGTTCGAATAAGAAATTTCTTCAAAACAAATTTAGTAGTTTGAAAAGCTCGACTAGAATTTGGGATCTATTTAACCAAACTACCAATTTTAGAGCTATCAGTAACATAATTAGTCTCGGAAGATGAAAATGTTGTTGATGATATGAATAAAATCGCAGAATTATTTGCTAATCAGGTTATTATTAATGAATCAGCTAGTGACGTACTCAGATCAGAACTCAACTAGGTCATTTCTGACGATGAAAAAAATTATGTTTATGAAAGTGAGTACGATCAATTACGTTAAAAAATGTTACTCAGCCAGAGGTTCCAAGTTCAATTTCACAAATTAAAAAGTGTAAACCAGATGAAGCAGCAATTCCAAAGAGAGTATTTAAAAGTTTTTCGGAGGTTCTCACTAATCCAATTGTGTTACTACTCTTGTGCATGTTCAAAACGTGTGATTTTCCTGCGTGTATGACTGATTCCCACTCTACAGAAATAAGGGAAGGTTTACACAAACGTCTTCATATAGGGCAATATTCAACATGAATTACTTAACAAAAATACACGAAGGTATTTTTTATAATAGGATAGTTAGTCATTGTCATCAATTTTTTAACGATGCACAACATGGCTTTAGGTCTGGAGACCCTGTATTACAGCTCGATTAAAGTTTACGCAAGGAGTCCATGACTGTATAGACAGACGAAATGGCAAGTGTTTAGCTATTTTTATCGATTTTAGGAAAGCGTTTGATAGTATTAACCGGAAAAACTTATAATTAAATTAATGGAAAAATTAAAGCTGCCTCCTTATTTAGTAAAACTATCTATAAGCTTTTTTACAGATCGGAAGTTTAGGCTAGTGAACGGAACTCATGTGTCGAACTTTTTTAATATAAATAATGGTTGTGTTCCGGCGTCATGTTTGGACCACTCTTTTTCTCACATTATGTAAATGATATAAGTGACGCAATTGACCTACCCCATGCACTATATTGTGATGATTTAGTGATTTTGGTCTGATTGTACGAATTTAGATGAAGGTATTTTGAAACTTCAGGACACTTGGAAAAAATTGGAACAATGGTGTGAACTAAATAGTTTAACTATAAATGTGGAGAAGACAAAGTGCATGTGGTTTTACAAAGCAAAAGATTTTAGGTAAATAAATAAATGTAAGGATAATCTTTGTCAAATTAGTATATACAATAAAAATGTTGAATTTGTCGACAATTTTAAATACCTTGGTTTAATAGTATATAATTGTGTAAGTTTTAAATCTCACTTTTCCCATGTGGAGAACCAAATGAACATGGCTCTAAGCAGGATGTATAGCCAAAAAAGGTTTATGACCGAAAATGTGGTAAAGATTTTTTTATCTTCGTTTGTAATTTCTATTATCGATTATGGTAATAATAATAAATAATAATCTGGCGTGTTCAAGCGATTAGTGACATAATGAAATTGCAGGATAAAATTTATAGGTTTTTAGCTCCATTTTTTATAATTATCATTATGATGGAGACAAGAGAAAATGGGCATTGAAAGCGAAATTTTTAACAACAGAGTTATTTAGTTGGAGACATTTATTATTTGCAGTAATTTAAACCGTTGGTTTCAACCCAAATTGCAAAAACATAAAAACGACTCAAACGCCTGTTGGTGTTTTTGATGAAATAATGAAGCATTTACACAAAACACATTCGTTTGAATATCTTGAATCACCCCTATTATCGTTGGAGTTTCTATATTAATTTAGTTGGGGACACTTATCATTTGTAGTATTTAAACCGTTGGTTTGAACCCAAATTGCAAAAAGTATAAAAATGATTTAAACCTCTGTTGATGTTTTTGATGAAATAATGAAGCATTTATTTTAATTCGTTCGTTTTAATCATTCGTTTTAATCTCCATAGTGTTGTATGTACTATTTTAAGTTTTTAAGGAAGGAGTTTTGCAATGTTTTGCAAATACACAATGTGAATCCAAGAATATCCATGGTTGCAATACACAGATTGTTGCGAAAAAAGTTCTGTTGCTACACATGCATGCTAAAATAATACGAAAACACTGCTTTGCTGTTTTACATGGGCTAAACCCGCCGATGAAAATGATTTAATATTCTACACGGATTGTCATGTAAGGAGGAATTTACAAAATGCACACATAGATTTGAAACGATTCCGTGGTAAGGTTGGCGTATGTGCGCAAGTTGATTTTTACAACTATACCTTCAAAAGGAGACCGTGTAACTGGCAAGTACTAGTATTAGTAAGTAAGTACTCAAATAGTAAATACCCCAGGTTAGAAATTCCTGCTCATATGTCTACAACTTATGGCAGGTGTATAACAAAAAAGGCAATAAAAAATTGGAATGATGTAACAAGCAAAAAATACTAGAATTTGATGAAAATGGTAGATGTATTGGTTTTGTAGACAAATAAAAAATACCTAATAAGTATACGAAGTAGTATATATTTATGTTAGAATATTGATATCTGAATATGATCTGCATTTTTAATACTGACAACCCTTAATCTAATGGAAATACCTTTTAAAATGTTATTGTGGTAAGACCAGTAAATGTTACTTTTTAAATATTATTATCTAACCAGTAAAACTTGTAAATTGTAACTACTGACACATTGTAGCAATAAAGTTCAATCAATCAAGTTGATTTATCAGTTAACCCATCACTTGAGACCATTACAATTTACCCATTATTTACAATTATACTATTTCTAGATCAAAAGACTTCAAATAAACAACATATCGTTCTGGAAACATGGGAAAAGCGTAAATAATCCGGAACGAAATACTCGCTGTAGCAGTTCTCGAATATTCGATTTACCCAAAATTGTTGGTTTTAATGTGTCCACTTTTCACACAGAATAGAAACACTGCTCACGTATCTTTTCGAACGATTCAAAGTATTGACAAGGTGGGTAGATCTAGAAATGTTGAACAATTTATTCAGAAACTATAGTTATACCGATCAGGGTTCTGGTAAATTCTGTGCTAGTGGGAAAATGGAAGCCTATGATTTTAATTCAGAATATAATGTTGTTCATCTGGAAATCGCAATTCGCACGATTCCATATCCGCAGATTCCCTTTTACATCAGTGACCAAATAAGCGCCTTCAGATTTATAAGTTGTGGATCAAAGGATATCACGGGATTTATTCAGGATTATCCCTTTTCAGGATTTATTCAGGATTATCCCTTTTCAGGATTTATTCAGGATTATCCCTTTTCAGGATTTATTCAGTGCTTTTTATAAGTTTGTTTGGTATTTTGTCTGCTTCAATACTTGCTCTTGGTGTATTTCATAGCATGTTGTAAATGTTTTGAAATTTTGATAAGAATTCTCATGAACTTTTATATGGCAAATATTTGTATCCATACATTGATATGTAATTTTTTAAATAGCAACTTTTGGGAATTTCGTATATGACTATAATTTATAATTAATTTATGTCAGGCAAGGATTGTCATCTTTTGATGTAATATACACGTAGCAACGCGTCAAGTACGATGTAGACGAACTATCCATGTATAAGGTTTTCCAAGGCATCGGCGTAGTGCACGAAACCATTTAGTTCTTAGCAAAGCAAGGAATGTTCACGCAATAATTCTTCCATAAGGAATTGGGGTATCAATGTT
>JAHZNC010006655.1:0-20250 GCA_027744095.1 Zhuqinia jingwanae | reverse complement strand
TACATACATACATACATATACATAGGAGAAAGGCTGCGATCTTAATACTCGCAAATCTGTGATGCTCGTAATAAGAATGCACGTAATGGAGTAGCGTAACACAAATACGAAATGAGAGAGATGAAAATACACAACATAGATAAACAATAAGAGAGAGAGAGAGAAAGACATGAAATGAATAATATGAATATAGTTCAAGTGTAAAAAGTGTTATTCAAGCAGATAGATTACATTATGAATACATAATGCATTTATAATGTTATAAGGTTGGTTGCTAGTACTTCTACTACTACTACAACTACAACTACTAGTAGTAGTAATAATGAATTTGTGGTGGCTCTCTGTGTAGCTCTCATACGTACTGTTTTTTATCTACCACGCAACATACTACTACTCCTTATTTATATATACACCTTATATATTTATTCACAGCAAAGCTCCCATTCTCACTGTTGTATTTGTTATACATAATCATAATAAAAGAAAGGAAAGAAGAAAGGGATACTTATTCACACAATCATAATAACTGTTACTTGATCCTTGTGTAGTTTTTTGTATGCATGTATAGACATTTTA
Organism: Zhuqinia jingwanae; assembly: GCA_027744095.1. Taxonomy (NCBI): domain Eukaryota; kingdom Metazoa; phylum Arthropoda; class Collembola; order Entomobryomorpha; family Paronellidae; genus Zhuqinia; species Zhuqinia jingwanae. The sequence continues at coordinate 19,674 of JAHZNC010006655.1, read as the reverse complement.
CTATTATATGTAGGTTTGCAAAAAAGCCTAGGATTGTGTTGTTGTGAGAGATTGTGTGTGTGTGTGTGTGTGTTTGTGTGCGCACACAGTAGTAGTATAAGTGAGCAGAAAAGGAGTCATATTTTTTAGCAAATGAGTTTAAAGAAGGTAGTGCTTTCAAGAGACAAGAAGGCTAAGGCTCCCATAATCATAATCGTACTCATTATTTTATCATTATCATTATCAACATCATTGCCATCGTATTTATTACCACCACTACAGTATATATTATTATATTTTTTGTGAATATAATAATATAACTCATGTAATTTCTCAAGGTGGAGAAGTGCTCTCCTGCATACTGATCTTGATCTTATACTGTATACCAACTGCATGCAACACACACCACAACACCACCTGCACATTAAATTGCAACATTATGCAGTTTTAACTCAAGCGGCAATTAATTAGCTAATTTTGTGAAGTTTATTTAAAAAAAAATAATTTAACACGTATAAAACCAGAGATACATTAATGGAACAAAACTTCTGTGCTTTTGGGAGATTATTTGGTCAGAAATGTTTACTTTTTGGAAAGAAAAAAAAACAACCTTGGCAAATTCTGAGTATTTGTGCAAATGTAGCAAATAAGAAGATAAAAACAGCTACCATTTTCACAACAAAAGCGAAATAAAATGGACACGCTACATTGAGCAAGCTTTAAAAAAACATAAATGCTACACTTTATATTATATGAACATTTTAACAAGTATTGAAGATGAGTACATTCAACTCTATTATATTATTATCCAGTAAAAAAGTGTGATTTCAATAATAAAAAAGGAAAAAGTTAAATGCCTTTTACATGTGGTTATCGTGAGCGCAATTCATTTACCTTAGACAAAGAGCCAAAATAAATGAATATTAAATTGATGAAAATAAAATTTACAATTTAACAAGATATTAAATATATATTATGTAAGCAAATGGATGTTCCAACACAAATACACGACTGAAACAAGAAACAAGTTTAAAAAGAAAGGACAAACTCTAGTGCTCTGCTTTTATGTGATTGTGTGTTTTTTGCACGAGACGAGACGGAAGTTGTTTTGTGTGCCGTTGCGTTGGTGTATTGGATATCATCATCACATTCACATCACACAGCTTTCTTCCATATTTTACTACAACTTACCCCTACTGCTACACGACAGGGCTCATCATAAATTTTGTGCAAAACATATTCATCCTTTTTTTATTCCCCCAAAAAGAAACTTACTTGCAATTCCACTCTAACAGACTACTACTACTACCATCATCACAACCGAACCGCCATACCGTTTGTTACTGGTGTTGTGTAACTGTTCCACTACTTCCTGTTTACATCACCGATATATATTTGATACATCTTCTTTATCCCATTGTGTTTGCGCAAGCATACTTTATCTACGCGTACAAATGCACACATCTTAATATTAATTATTTCTACAAAAAACAATCTTACAAGCATGGACAAATTTTTATTTTATTTTAAAAAGTTATACAATAATAATAATATGTGGAATTGCAATGCACAATGATGAACTGAAAGTTAAGTTTACAAGTGCGTGACTACTTTTTTCTACAAAAAAAGGAGCTTTGATTTATACCCGTGATATATTTTATCTCATTTGTGCACATGTGCATGGAATTGGAATCGTTTAACCTAGCTACATACTTCATGAATCATGATTGTTTTATACGGAGAAATTTTTATTTCCAAATAATAAAACGAGATTTTTCTTTGTTTTTTATGGCGAAATTTGCAAACCATGAAGACACGGTATTATAAAAAAAACATAACTCATCAGGAAAGGGAAACAGTATTTTTGTATATGTGACGTGTAAAATCTTATGATTAATCTGTGATTGTTCAAGTGTGAAAAAATGTGAAAGATTAACTTTTGTGAGTACATGTTATATTTACATTTCTCCTGACAATGCTCATCAAAGTAAATATATACAGCTAAAATCGGAATACTTTGTAAACCAACGAATATTTGCATTGCAATTTTTTGATGCAATAAAAAATTAAAGTTTATCTTGGTTTATTAAAAAACGTCGATAGCAAACTAGTTTCTTCGTTTGGCATGCATATTAAATTTATTATGAATTATGTAATACATGTGTATGCACTTCTTATCTCTCACAACAATAATAGTCCGGAAAAAATTATCAGCTATGACATTATTATGTATATCTGAAATTTGAAGCGATAAGATATGGTTAGTTGTTATCCCATATCAATCGTGGTTTCGCAATCCTTGTTATCTACCTGAAATATATTAGCTGATCTGACAAATGTGGCAAGTGTCTCTCTCGAATTGTAGCACTTCAGAACAACCACTCTCGACACCGCATTAAAATAAGGAAGGAATATAAGAAAAAAAGAAATCGTAACACGGAGACAATAATCATATTATTTCTCTTATTATTAAGACCCGGCTTAGCTTCCTTTTCCGACAGTTAACATCATAAAAGCACCGTAGGCAAAAGTCATCTCTAGCACCAAGCAGCTCAGCGTCTAACTTGCACCCATGTGGACCGCCTTAGGAGGGTTCTGATTACAACTTGTACATACAAACAGTAAGTATACATGTTCATTCATATAAAAACACGTGTTTAATTTAATTTAATCTATTCCTTGTGATGTTTTTAATAATATCATGTTGATCATTTCGTCACTCAAGATGAGTTGTATCTGCTAGACAGCAATTTGTAATAATAGCCTTCCCTCATTTATGCATTACTTGCACAAGGTGTGCTTAATTTTTTACTAAAATTTACTTGTTTAGTGGAAGTGTAAAACGGAAATGGAGCCAGGTGACTTGAGAATCAATTCCCGATTACGAGACGATAGTGGAGTACCAAAAAATTCTCCCGGCAATTCCTATGCTGCTGCAAATGAAGGAAACTCTGTCCTTCATTTTCGGAGTCATGTGCGACCACCAGTTATCACGGATGGTCGCATGCACCACATGTCGGGACCTATGGCAGGAACACCTTTGGTCATTGACAGGTATGTGTCACAGTTTTCCACAATAAATATACGGCGATCGTAAGAATAAAGCTGATAACCTACCTTTTGTATTGATATACATACATACATAAATACATACATAATATGACGCTTACACTCTTTGTATTAGGAATGAGCCTGTAAAAATATGGAGGGACCCAATGTTGATGAATTCCGGTGAAATACGCAAAATTCATGGGAATGAGTATGTTTCTATGCAACATGGTGGTGTTGTTCATTTGCCCCATCCTATGGTCGCACATGGCAACGTTAACTCCAGCGGAAGTGTATACCAGTCGCATCACGACAATAAGCCGATCGATACTACTAGCCGGGGACCCCCTCTGAACACTGCTGAGAGTATGAGGGGTCGGGCACCAGTTTCCTATCCTCCTCCTCATCCTCAAAGCAACCCAAAGTCTACGGTGGACGGGTGGCGTCAAACAGTGCTACAGTAAGCAGTACAAATGAAGACTTTCATATCATACGGAAATAAGTCATGAAATTATACTTTAAATATGATTTTGAATATTGTAATAGGAATCCAAAAGATTTTCGCGTAAATCTTACAGCAAAGAGTACAGTGGAGCAAGCCGTGCACGACCACTTTGTAGAAAGTTTAAGATTAGCACACTTGAAGGGAAACGCACCACAGCAGCCCGTAGTGAAACAGGAGGAGAGGCCTAGTTCACATGGATCAACTTCAGTGCAGCGATATTACCCACCGCCACACGATAAACGACATCACGGTATAAAATTAATTAATTGACTGTTTCGTGGATTTTGTATTATTAATAAAAGTCTTGAATTTCGATTTTGTAACGATGCCATGATTCCCTTTATAGAAGTACCAAACCCTCAAGTAATGTACCAAATTCATCAACATCAACAATTAAATAAGCCAGAACTACCAACACCACCTCCTCTGAGATGTGAACCTCAATATCGCACTGGAAATACACCTGACAACAGTCGAAAACACCAAGTGTACGGTGCACCTGAAGTTATTCCCAGACCTCATGATACTGCGCAGCATATTAGATATGAACCAGAAGCCATGTCAAGGCTAGACGTACTTCCGTCCGACAACTGTGTTCGTTATCAAAAACTCCCTCCTGCACCAAGACGTCCTACGGCGCAGAGTGACTTACAGCTAGAACGTAATAGAAGTCCCTTTGGAAAACCGCCACCGCCGTCAGCTTCTCCGAACTCTTATCACGTATTTCCTCAAACTCATATAAGTAAACACAAAGTGAATAGTCCTGCACCACCGCATATATATGGAAAACCTGGACCTTCGACTAGATCCTATGAGATGAGTAATGATCCATCCATACCATTACCCTTAACGTCTAAAGGGGGAATGACCCGACCATCGCAATCATCACCTACAACTTATTCGCATGGGAATCCTACGCTTCCCCAGCATGACGTTAGGAAAGCAGATGTCGCTTATTATATGTATAATAATGGCCCTCCTGGATTCCAACCCTCGTTGTCTCCTCAAGCACATATTCACTCTATTCAGACTCAGCCTCTTGATCTGGGAGGAAAGCGAAAGATTGAAGAAGAGCCAATTTACAAAGGACCAATGTCGGAATACACTGATCATACAACAATTAAATCAGCGTATGGATCTCGTAAACCCGTTGATGACCCCAGACCAAAGTTGCCACACAATCATATAAACAATCCTGTTCCTTTATCTTTAACTGTTTCTGAAGTTCCTTCGAAGAGAAAAATTGAAGATACAGCACCACCTACACATCTTGTTGATACTAAGAAAATAAGAAGTGAAAGCATTGTGATGAGTGGTTCCAGTAATTTGATGATTGCTAGAAAAGATTTTCATGAAATCAAACCAGCGATTCCAGATTACGCACTCGACACACATAAATCTCGTCCGTATTCAGACAATCCTGTCCCGATGTCTTTAATCGTCTCTGGTTGTGATACAAAGCCTAAATTAGATGCAACAGCTTCCATATCGCCACAACTTGACATGAAAAAACCAACTTCTAAAATTGGTGCTATTGACCCTACGCCTCCAATCACGTCTAATTCATCTACATCTTCGTTATGCAATGGAAAGCACAAAGAGCCTATTGTGGAAATCGACAACTCAGCGGCCACACCAGAAAAGAAACCAGAAATTGACACAGTAAAAGTCAAAATAGAACCAGTATCCACATCAACACCAACGACCTCATCATCATCATCGGCTGCAGCATCAGCATCGACGACACCAAGCAAGTTTCAAAAGGTTCCAAAGAAAGCATGGGTTCTTCAGTGGCATGAGGGTGGTAGCGCGAAAGCCAATGAAGAAAATGTATCAAAAGGATCTGGAACAAGTGAAGCTACCAAGAGCAGCAATAGTACATCTTCTCCCTCCGTTACCTCTCGAGATAAAAATTCCTCAGAGGACATTAGTGACAAGTTACCGAATGGGTATTTATCTGCTAATTCAGAGAATGAAGGAAAGGCTTCCACTGTGACGTCACTAAATGGGTTTGGAAGAGAAAGGCTGAACGACAGTGATCTTTGTTCGGAAAATGAATCTGATAACAGTGGCAAAGATAAAACCTTAATAGATTCCTCGTCTCCAGCGAAAAAGAATGGCCGCAAAGGAAAATGTGGTGGTCAAGCTTCACCTAATCCGAAACTTGATTTGCGCAAAGATGGGCTCTGCAAGCGGCCACCTGTTAGTCAACTAAAGAAAACCGGAGAATCCTTCATTCAAGCAGAAACATGCAATAGAGTAACTCTTGGAAAAATTGGAAAATGCAGAGAGTGTCGCTGGCACCCTTCGGCGCGCGGGTCCAAAAAGCAGAGTGGAGCGTACTGCAGATTCTATGGCTTCCGGAAACTGAGATATACAAAAGGTGGAAGCTTGACGGTAGCAGGGTTCTCAGATCCATTTACTGATCCACCAAAGGTAAGATTCCTCTTTGTATTTTCCCCATTTTTATAAGTAAGTAATGAAACCTCAGCTTTGTAGGATGATGCGATTCGATAATGTACAACACATGATTACTTTTTATTGTTTTAAACAGATTACTGAACATGACCAATTTCGTTTATGGCTTCCATCCAAAGTAGCACCAGAAGGATTAGACGTTACAATGTCAAAATATCTGCTCTCGCAGTTATGTGATCAATTTTGTGATTTAGTTCGTCAAGAGGAGGAAGCGCGTGTAGTGGCAAACACACAAGAACTCTCAACTGTAGCTTGGAAACCATTGCTAAAAGGAGTGCTGGAAATGTGTGACGTTTGTGACACAACTCTTTTCAATTTTCACTGGGCTTGTGCAAAGTGTGGATTCGTTGTTTGCTTGTCATGCTTTAAAAGTCGGCAAACCGACAGCAAAAATAAAATGGTAATAAAATTAAATGTGTTTCACAATAAATTACTAATTGCAAAATTATTCTCCTCCTAATGTTTAACGAGATATAATTTCAATAAATTCAGGTGAGCGAAAATCTGGGTAAAGATCGTGATGAATATCAATGGTTGCTATGTTCCAACCGGTGCGCTCATGAACTGGATAAATTGATGCTAGTCCAGACAATCGCAGGTGATGCGTTAACAGAACTGAATCAAAACGTTCATAGAATTTGCAATTCATGGAAAATATCCCAAAGTTGCAAATGTAAGATGACTTCTGAGTTATCTGACCATTCAAGTGATAATAAAGACTCACAAGAAGGGAAAAACAACGCTGAGGTAAACACACTATAACTTTATTAGTGCTTTTTAGCTAATGTAGCTAGTTACAACTTACAACAGCATTTTTAGTGATATTTCTTTGCGTTAAATTTCAGAAGCAGGAATTGGATACAACTGAGAGCACTACTGGACTAAATAGTGATAACAAATCTGAGAAATCAGGAACGGAAAATGTATGTACATTAAACAACAAATTAAAAATGATCCATGCATAACAACAGTGTTTCATTTTATTATGCGTGTGTGGAATGTAATTTAAAGGAACAAGAGACTGCACATGAGACATCAAAATCGAACATCTCGTCAGAAAAAAATACTACTTTGGAATTACCTGCTCCTAATCATGATGGTGACTCCAAAGCAGAACAGAAAGCAACTAATGGCTGTGGTGGCAACAGTAGCCTAATGGAACCTGTGGTGGAATTAAAATATTTCAAACGGCAAACGGCAATCGAGATTATTGTGCAACGAAAGTTAATTCCACTCGAGGCGTTTACATCTTCCGAGGCTGTCGAGTTGTATCCAAACCTCAAACATTCATGGTTGTGTAACGGGAAATTGTTGCAATTATTGGAACCTCAAAATCCAGAAAACGCAACCATATTTCATGAGGTTTGGAAGAGAGGGCACCCGGTGCTGGTGTCTAATGTAACGGACCAACTTGACAAAATGCTATGGACTCCAGAGTCATTTTTAAAAGTGAAGGTCCACAGGATACAGATAAAGTGGAACATGACAAATGTAAGTCATCATATATTCATATTTTTCATATTAAAAACCAAACTGGTACATTGGTAATGCACTATGGCCAGACAAAAACATAAACATGCATTCATGTATAACTATATTTTATAGTTGTAATGAACGCGATAGAAGAAGCAGACTGTGATGCGGTTACCATGAATCGAGTTTTACAAAAGAAACAAGTACCTGGTGCACTTTGGCATATATTTGAGGCCAAAGATGCTGATAAAATTAGAGACCTACTAAACAAGGTAAGTAACTCAGAGTTTTAAACACGTGGAATGTTAATCGTTATTACAGTTATTTTGGAACTGTATTTAATTTAACTATTTATCTATAGGTTGCAGTTGAAAAAGGTGAGACGGTTGAACCTCATCACGATTCAATTCATGATCAAAGCTGGTACCTGGATAAAAGTTTACGTACGAGACTTCGAACAGATTATAACGTTAATGGGTACTCTGTACTACAATGTGCAGGAGATGCGATATTTATTCCTGCCGGTGCTCCACATCAAGTACGCACACTTACTTATATATAATTCACACGTTGAATGAATACCTAGTTGATTTATTTGCCAATTGAAATATGTGACTAAATGTGAGTATTCTTATTAATTTAAATTCTTTGGTGATTTCAGGTGCGTAATCTTCAGAATTGCATCAAAGTAGCTGAAGACTTTGTTTCACCTGAAAACATTAGTCATAGCTTTTATCTTTCTGAGGAGGAATTTCACAAGCTAAACAAAACGCAAACAAATCACGAAGATAAACTCCAAATTAAAAATGTTGTATACCATGCTGTTAAAGATGCACTTACTGTTCTCTTGCTACAAAAGAATGAAAAGTCTGACGTACATAAAAATACATCAAATGATGCGCTGGTGGCATCTACTGCGATTTCCAAAGACTGTCAATTTCAGCCGAGTACCTCCCCTAAGGAACTTACTCCGGTGGTTGTGAATCCAGCAACCAACTAACTGTACGCATTATGTTACTGCTAATTGTTGTTATTAAGTTTAGTTTTTTTGTTAAAGTTATTATTATTGTCTTATTAAAATGCGATTATATACATATGTATACATAGATACATATTTGTAGTTTATATACCAACCATTTGAATCTACACCAACACTGGTCGATCTCAAATATTCAGATTTTATTTGCATCCACTGTTGGGTAAATGCCTCAAATTCACCATTGTTGGAGGCACGTGCGTTTTGAGTTATCATGTAGGATTGTATGTATTAACGTAGTTACATAAGATGATTTACAAAGGTGTTTAGTAGCTTGTTTGATGTGAGGGTACTGTTAGCAAATAAGGGGACTTATAAGAATTAATTTATTTACCTAATCAAAGTTTTCATATTATTGTGAAAATAAAATCAACTACTTTTACAACATTTATTAAGGACAACAAAATATTATAAACTACCTGACTCAAGATGCAATCGTTATTTTTGCTCCATTTGGGGCAATACATTGATGTCGTTTGTATCATACTTAGTTTTAAGGGTTTGTTTGAACTTTAACCAAGTTTTGCTGTGAATGGAAGACTGGAATATTGAAGGTTTATTTAAATGGTTACTCTATACAACCTTCCCTTACCTTCATGTTTGATTTTGTCAGTATATATATATGTATATATAACTTAAAAATGCATGTATGGTAAATACATTTTAAAAAATCTAGTTAATTAAAAAAAACACAACTGCTTCAGGCGAGCAAACAAATTTAGGAACAATTAAATACGATACATGATAAATTATGCACATATATCAGAACTGTTACAACTTGATAAATATTGACGAGCTGACTTATATACTGCAGTTACATGTGTGTGTGTGTGTGTGTGTGTGTAGACTTTGCATTACATTGTACCTTGTGCGTAGAGGCACTGACATTACATATTTATCTATGCTAATTATAAACGCGATGACCAGATCATAAATATATGTATATTTTTAAAGGATTAATAATTAAATATACCTATTGTTAAAGTGTAACGTTATAGGTACTCAGAAAAAAATATAAACTGTATAAGCATTACTTTAGGGAATCATTACAATCTCTGACACTGACCAAGTATTTAAAGGAAACGTTTATCAACTTGGAAAATGTTTTGCTCATGTAAAACTGAACTGTACGTACGTAGCAGAAATATTGTGTCTGCAAATGACCTGATATGATGACCACGTGGAATCAACCACTTTAATTCAAAATTTTGTGTAATGGTCAAAATATTTTTGTCTTGCATAATCTTATGAAAATGCACTCTGCTGTTTAGGGATAGTACGTATATAGAAGAGGAAAAAAATTATATAATATTATTTTAACGTTTGAATTGGCTTGATAAACAGGGATGATGTTACAGTATAAGCCAGGATCCAAAACTGAAATATTCTTGATCGCAGATCGGGGAACAATATTTTTAGAATCGAAAGTTTGTCTCAGTATTTTTTGTAAATACATTAGAATTTGTTACTGTGCAACGTGAGTAAAAAAACGTAAAAAAATCTGAAATTAAAAACATAATATTATTCAGTATATTATAATATTTGTATGAATGTATGTATCGAACTTATTAAAGTTTTTGAATTTTTTTGCCGAGAGTTTCATGGATTTGAATAAATAATTTGTACTTGTGTACCAGAGTAATAATAGAGCCTACAATTATTATGGCAAAAGGTATTTGAACTGTCTTAAGAGATTTTCTCAATAAAAAATTTGTAATATAGCAACAACGTAACCGTCATCATACATATTATATGTATTATATAGTGATTATTATCTACAAACGTGTATGTTATTTGTATAAAATATAAACAATTATTAATAATTATATTATTATTATAATTATTATGTCATTATTATTATAAAATAGAGGAAAAATATTATTGAAGGTACAATATTGTTATAATTAATAATCAATAATACAGAGTTTTTACTGATAAAGAAAACTGTTACTGATTTTTGTAAGATATAAAAAAAATGTAGCAAGCAGATTACATATAAAAATATATAAAAATAGCATAATAATATATTATATTACATATTAGTTATATCGTTAAGTTAAATGGTGATAGCAGTCTGGAAACGGTGAATATTATGCCTAATAAAAAGTACTACTCTGATATACTAATATTATAAATAAATAACACTTAATCTCCCATTTTGATCCATACTCGAAGGTAATCAAATGGGAAAACTTGGTTACAATTCTCATAAATTGCCTTCTTATACAATTCATAAAGTAGCATCACAGATACCAACACAATTTGCGTGTTCAATGAACTTTTTACCATTGTGTTGTCTGTTCATTTCACCTAATTATGTGCTCTGTTGTCCTTCGGTTCGGCGTCCGAAGTTCATAACACTGTCTACCAATCTACATTGGACTCGTTAAATTACCTTTGTCTAACCCTGCATAATAACTTGTTATTATCACATGCTGTGCAGTCTGCATCTGCATACAAATATTTCTCAATCTGTTTGGTAATTTAGTAACTAGGTGCATTGCCTTTGATTTGCACAGTACACCCACGCACCCATCTGCGTGTGCATGATAATCATGTGATTTCATCCATGTACATAACATGTATATAGATGAAAGTATGCATTCATTTTAAGACATTGAATTTGAAGATGCTACGTACATGCTTTGGGGAAACATGAAACACGATCGGCTGGAAATGGGGATGCAGTAGCATAAGAGGCAAGTGGTTGGATGATAGTCTTGGGGACAGAAAAAGAAGAGGCAAGAAGCTCAACATTTTGCAGGCAGAAATATATAGAAATTCCACAACAATAAACTATTAAATTTTTACGATTGAAGACAAATGACAATTTGTGTGAGTAGGATTGTGCTTCAGTCTAAAGCATAATAAGAATAGAGAATTAGATTTTGGAACATTTTGTTTTTGGGACAAAAATTATAGTTGATTGTGTTGATCAGTCGAGTAATCGTACTCCAATTGTTATTGTTATTCAACAACAAGTAGACTTGATCTTTTACAGGAGACTGTCCTTTAACATTTTCCGGTGTGTTTTGGTAGGTAGACAGTAGACTGCAGTAACATACTTTTTTTTAGCGTTCAGCGTTATTTGAATAACGATCTATTTATTAAACATCTAGAAACCGTTTCACCATAGGGATGGGAGGTGGAATGGTGTTATTGTAAATTTCGTCTTTTATCAATAAGGTTTTCCCATATTTATCATCATAGATTTAGATTTTTAAAAAATATAAGCTTTGTTTAAAGTTATGTTATGTTAGTTGTGATTTAACGTAGTTTCTATACTCCATGGTTTGTTGTGTTTGTCCGTTTATTACTGAACCAACAATTTAATCTAAAATTGAAAATTGTATGCAAACAGTCCTTATAATAACCTACTAATGATATAACCTACCGATAAACGATTGTTGCCGTGGAGAAGATATTAATTAATAATCTAATAGTTGTTGTTTTCGTTATGTTACTGATTAGACATGCAGACGAATTTGTCGATATTCTTGATGGTTGACTTTTGTGATCACTGAGGTTAGTTTTGTTGGCGTGGCATTTGTAGTTCAAATTGTTATAAGAAGCCAAGAAAGAGGTCAGAATAACTGAGGGTAAGTAGCAGCAACAACTGTTGCTAATTTTCGTTTCGTAGGTTTATATAACCTAACCTAACCTTGTGTTTTTTTACAGCGGTCATGATTCGTGGATTGTGACTGGTGACTAAACACAATTTATGGGCATGCTAGTATATTGAAGAGCTATGTAAGGCAATACATAGAATATCATAGTTTATTTTTAATAATTTTGAATTACTATGCATTAAATTTGGATTTCCATTACTATTGTCAGTATTAGCATCAAATATGGAAGAAAAAGCCGCATATGCATTTCCTGCAGTGTCTGAATGCAGTACTGTACAAGTCATTTCAGAGGCCAACGCATCGCACATTTGTGCCTTTTGCAAGAAACCTGACGTAGACGACCTAAAAATTGGCCCTTTGTACTTTTTACCGGAGTCTGATATTAAAAGCCACTATTTTTGTCTGGTAAGTTTTAATATTTTATTTTTCAACTATTTATTCCGTTTTGATTTAAAGCATCATATATACTAAGTGTTGTCTATTGTTATTCAATCCATTCAATGACTGAAATGAAATGTAGATCCATAGTTTTAATTAGTTTAACTAACTGTTTAGTTTGCCGACAAGTCTACTAAACCTTTGTTTGTTTCTGCATTTTAGCTATTTGCAGCTGGTATAGCGCAACATGGCGATGACAGTCAAGGAATTTGGGGATTTTTACCGCAAGATATACTGGGGGAAGTTAGACGAGCCCAAAGACTGGTAAAAACTTTGTTGTAGAAAATTAAACACGTCATTTTAACCGTAAATCCGCGTTTAGTATTCTATTTATCTTTCCCGTGTTGATTTATTTTAGAAATGCGCATATTGCAAAACTTATGGAGCGTCTATTGGATGTTTTAACTCAAGATGTAAGGCGTCATTCCATTTCCCTTGTGGATTGTCAAATGATGTCAACTATCAGTTTGTTGCGGGAAACTTTATGTAAGTTAAAATAAACCATACATTTGCTCGCTTGCATGTCATGAGATGCTACCAATGACACTTTGGTGGTTGTTTTTGGCATATAATAATGTTATATTTTATCCTTTTAGATCTTATTGCAAAGATCATTCTCAGCGTCCTTTCAAGGACTTGCCTATACCCCAACAAGAATGTCCAATTTGCTTTAATATGGTGGAAAGCCCAGAAAAACCAGTCATTAGTTTATGTTGCAAGTCGGCAATCTTTCACAAAGACTGTATTCAGGTAAAATATGTCATTATCGCATTTAATAGACAATTTATTTCTGAATTTCTTGTATTCATAAAAAATTAACTGTGAAATTTGTAGAAACACGCATTGAGCTCTGGATATTTCTACAAATGTCCAATGTGTAACTCTAAAAAGAACTTTGTTACTGATACTAAACTGCAAGGGATTTTCGTTCCAGCACAGTAAGCCGCCATGCTGAAATACATGCGTATTTTTCATTTCTTAAAATTACTGACTAAACAAATGTATGTGACAGAGATGCCTCATGGGAACGAGTGGACGATGCGTTTGGAGATTTGTATGTGCAGTACGGTCATTGTGATACAGAGAATTGTGAATGTCCTAGAGGAAGAGATTATGGGGCCAATAAAGGGTGAGTATCTGTGTATCTACTATTGCATGTACTGGCAAAAGTGATTGACCAAATCCCATTATTACAATTGAACAATGTCCTTGCTCCTAGTAATTGGTTACTTGCGCGTTGTCGAGTTTGTGGCAGTGCCGGAACTCACAGGCAATGTGGAAAGTTAACCACCATTGCAAACTGGATATGCTCTTCATGTAGTGCAGTTGAATCAAGACAAGAAAAAAAGAGGAAAGCCTTTAATAAACTAAAAGCGGCTCAAGAAAGTTTGAAACCAAGAGGGTCAGCGACCACTAATAACCTCCAAATGGTCCTAGAAGATCCAAGTCTAAGAGAGAGAAAGAACAGTAATGAACTTCTTACAGTTCAAAGAAAGTCAATACCGGGAGAGAAAAAGAACAACAATGAACTTCCAAAGGTTCAAAAAGAGCCCAAACTAGAGCTATCCACTATAGCTAATGCATCCTCTAATTCCAAGGCCGTATCGACAATCGCCGATATGAAACAAATAGATGTGCAGTCTAAATCAAAAAACCGAAAGAAACCATTCAGACTGACGTCGGGCAAAGGGAAGTCATATCGCGCAGCGGTGAAATCAGGGTTAAAATCTAAAGCCACGTTGACAAGAGTCGAAACAAAGACTGACATGTTACCTCCGCCACCTCCTAAAAGAGCAAAGACAACATTACCCACCAATGAAGAAGAGGAGGAGGAAGACGTAAAGGTGGAGGTGGAGGTGGAGGCGGAAGCGGAAGAGGCGGTTGATTTGGGAAAACTCCACATCATATCCTCCTGTAGCGACTTTTTCCCGTACAACAGGGAGGCCAAAAAAAGATGGGCTGCAAAAGGACAATGCTTTCCAGACTGGCGAGGTTATTTCTTACAAGTTGAGTTAGTGAACGTCTTATTAGATGCAACAGAATTACCTGCGCACAGACCAGCGAGTGAAAACGCTGAAGCTAACAAAATTCCCACTGATGCTGTTACTGTTGAACCCAAGGACCAATCAAATGACATATCGCAACCTGTCACACTTACCAACGAATCTAATTGCAAACCTCGTCTCGCGAAACGAGGACGCAAAAAGAGGGGAAATAGCTGGAAAAGAGGGGTGGTGAAGCAGAAAAGGAAAGCTACAATTACAAAGCCGAAGTCAACGATTACATCCGAAAACTCTTTATCTCAACCAAATACTTCCAATGAAGTGGAAAAAGAAATACAACCATCGGCCTCACAAGCAATACTTGAGGGTATTCGCAGATCCCACGAGTCTCTTTTACAATTTCAACAGGATCAAGCAGCCGATAAAAGAGGTGATGCTCAGAGTGAACCTGAAAGTGAATCCCTAAATCTAACGTCTAGTGGAACTCCCGTTGAGGGAGGAAAGTCAAAAAAGCGACCTCGTGATACAGCATTCCCTTCTGCAACTAAAAATGAAGGTATGTATAGTACGTGATTTTCTCTCATTTGCTTCCTGTCAATTTAGTTTGTGATGTCGTTAATTAATGTACAAAAATCATTGATAGATACAACTGGTATAAAGAGGGAGAAAACCGATAGTGTTGGATCTCCTCCATCCAACGTGGAGACCAGTTCGCAAAATGAACCGCAGGTAAGACTACTCAGTATTCAATCAATTTTCGTTATTGAGGACATACTACTGAAATGATATAAAAACCGTCAGTACTTAATTCATTACGTACGTGACCAAATCCATACTTCTTAACAAACTTGTGGTAAAATTGGATGTATGTATTTTTGTATGCAGGACATACGCTACAGGATTATCATCAAACCTGAGTTCGAAGGAAATGCTGAATCGCCCGCTTTGAATGGATCTGATACCCCAGTCAGTTCTCAGTGCAACGAAGACTCTCATCGAAATGGAGCCAATTCAAACATCGATACGTCCGATAGAGTAATTATCAAAATTGAACGTCCACCTGAGGAGACGATCATCCAAACACAAAGTGATGGCATGCATGACATGGACACTGTCGGACGATCAAATGAGAGTACTACCAACATAGCACAACAATTGCAACAGTCTGCGCATGGTATTGCAAGGGAGTTGCTCAAACTTTCCGACCGCAGTAAGGCAAATGAAAATTTAAGGATCTTGGAACAAAGCTGTCCACAGCTGTTTCAGAAGAACTCAAAAGCCTGAATTTTTATTTAATTTCAACAGCGTTTTATGTCTGCACTAGATTAGGGTACTGTTTAAATAGTGAAAATTATCCATCAGGGTCTACAAATAAAAAGGTACATTGAATGATCTGATTCTGTAGAGTTTATGCTACAATTGGTAACTGGATTAGCTGCCGATATGTGTATTGTAGAAATTGAACTAAAAGAAGATTAATTGTATTTAAAACATAGTATGCATGTACGATAATTTATATTTTGTGAACCGAGCTATAAGCTCTATTAAACAACAAATAGTTGAACGAAAATGAACCGTGCTGATGTAGCTATCAAATCAAAATTAGTTCCTTATTCGTATATTATCGCTATTTTATTTTCACTTTAATTGATTGTGTTTTAATTTTTCCACTTTCTTAAAAGAAAGTTTACCCGACGCATTTCCTGGTACAAAACTTAATTACGCTGGAACTTCAATATTGATATATTTATATGTTAATTGTATTGTTTGTACGTAATGAACTTCGCTAAATATTCATGTTCATTAAATAATAGGAAGCGTTTTATACTAGTAATTGCTCATTTCAGTTTGCATATGCCAGTATTTTAAGTTACGTCAAGTAGTATACACGCTGCAACTATCACAAATTTACGAAGATGCAAATCTAATGGGTTCCTGGCAAACTCCCATTGGTAGCAGCCATTCATAATATGTAATATGCACGAACCCATGCTAGCTATTAAACTCAAGTAGAATATACTGTACAATGTATCTATCAATTACTGTTTTCACCAACTCAGTAATAAATGTTTCCGAAAAATTTGAAAAAGCCAGAAATGATCGCTCATTCCTGAGATAGATGTAAATGAACTAATTTCACCAATTTATGACATTACACACAGTACAAAGCATTTATCAGATCAGTAATAGGTTATACGTTTTCACCAAGTTATTAAAACAAGCGCACAATTCAGGGTAGTTTGTAAACTTTGTTATTTCGTTAGTTTATTTCAAAAAGATTTAAGATCACTTGTTTTCACAAATTTTGTTTTAAATTTTGGTTTTTGGAAAGAAAGAATAATTGAGGGTTGTCTTTTATACCGTGTAGTTGTTGCGTAACATATTATGTATATATAGTAATTTTAAATTGGTAAAAACAATTCCTCGTTGGTACCAGTACTTGGTGTTGTATGCCAGTTTTAAAAAAGCTGTAAGATCTATAAATAATTAGCTGTGAATTGACACGGGTGCTGAAAACATTAGTTTTCTTTGCTGCTCAAGAAGATGCTATGTCATTGACGAAAAAATTATATTTAGGCATCTGCAGACAAGCACCTGTAAGGTAGGTTCATAATACACCAGTTTCATTCGTTACTTGTCAAGAGCTTTTAAATGATATGCCACTTGCTATATAGGTTAAAGTTTAAAAATAAAATAAAGTTTCCACCGTAACTCCCCCGGGGGATGACAGAGGTGGCCGAAAATCAATAGGCTTCGAGACTAAGACCTCTAATGCTTATATACCAAATTTCAAGTAATTTGGAACTTGGATAAGCCGTTTTCAAGTTATCGTGCGGACACACGCACATACTGACAACCAGGTGTAAATCATTATTACGATGTTGCACAGCTACGTAATAAATGGATGAAAACGCTTAGCTCATATTTACTCGTATTTTTACTGTATGCTATTTTGCATAAACTCGTGAAACAAGTTCATTTACACCTATTTTAAGGAGGAGTGATCATTTCTGGTCTCTTCAAAATTGGTGAAAACATTTATTATTGAATTGGTGATAAAAGTAGATGGTAGATGCATTGTATACTCTATTTGAGCTTAACAGTACAGGGTTGTACATAATTTCACAGGTTTAATATTGTTTATTGCTGCCACCAATGGGAGTTTTTGTAACTAGATTTTTCCGCACTAGAGTTTTCCGTTGTTGGAGTTTGCCTGTCACGATGCTAATAACTTTCACTCATTTCATTTGCGGCAATAAAAGTCTTGGATTCTTAATGAATTTACTCGCACTAAATAATTAGCAAAGGATATCGCGTAAAGTTCATTGTAAAATCTTTTCCCAATTTAAATTGTGCAATAACGCTATATTTCCCATCTACTTGTACAAGCATCTAACTTGTTTTCATATCACATTGATTGTTCTAATAATCGGAGAGTTAAAGCCACATTCTTCCTTATTCTTTACACTCCTTTATTTCAAAACTCTTTTTTTATACTTTGCTTTGGAATTTGCTATTACGGCTTAAGTAACGTTACGTAGCATCAGTGCAGGAACGGATACACTGCGAGCGAAAAGGAAAATCATGAGATGAGAAAGGACAACGAGCAGAAAAATTCAGCAAAGTTGTCAAATCCTTAAAAGTTTATATTTTTGTTTGTTTGATCCACGAAGTAGTTGGTGCAAGTTTTTTATACTGCTTTGGAGGGCTCCATGGAAGAAGTTGGTTTGGGTTGCAAGGGGAACATCCTGTAGGGCCACGTTCGTCAGGTTTTTCCCCCCACTGACCGGTTTCGGTTTTGGCTTTGAGTGGTACATAAAATCCTTAATTCATCATCGGATAGTGTACTAATGGATTCAGAATATTTTTGACCGCCATTCCCCTCCATAAATAAATTTGAAATTATTTAAATGTTTAATTTTGAGTTGAGGAATTACCGTTTAAATTTGAATTGAGAACCTTCGTTTTAAACAGTATTTGATAGTATTTGATTTGACAAAAACAATAGATGTTGTATTCCAGCAACAGCAGATAAAGTAGGTAATTGATATGTGGACCGAATCAATTGAATTCTACATCTGTTTCACTTTGTCCTTGTTTTAGCAAGTCTTGCTTAAGCGAGATCTAGTATACACATATAAAGCACAATATTGACTCATCCGTCTGTCCGTACATTTCTCTTCAATTGGATCCTTTTTTGTACTACAATATTTTAGTCGTCCTAAATATTAGTAATTATATTCAATTTATCGTGGATAAGTTATAAATGCCTTCTAAAGGTAGCCATGGCCTGAAGGGGAAAATATATATAATATATCCTCGTGTTCAGAGAAACAGACGTGTACAGGATGGAGCTCCCATTCTTTTTATTGTGTTCCTGTGAATACTGAGACTTTAGTTAACTTTTTTACACTGATCGGCTCGTTTCTAAATGGGCTACACAGTGATGTATTTTTCATTTTGAAAACATTTCAACGTGTAATTGAAATCAATATATTTCACAACTTTATAATACCTACTTTTGCGTACCGGCCAGGTATGCAAATAAGTAATTATACATAAATATGAATACACGGGGAAAAACTGCCAGAAAAGGTGATGAAGTCACCTACATTGTTAATGAAATATTAGCGTCTATCGTGCATGGCTTTCAAGTTAGAAAGCTGTCTAGTGAAGAAGCATACTACGTCTTCAAAGACCACATGTGTATTCCTGATCTAGATCGTGCATTCATCGAATGTGCTTCTGTGTGCAAGCTTCCCCAGAGAAGTACATCGGGTAACTTTATGGTTCGTGCTGAAGCTGACAGAAAGAGCCTGATAAACGCTCTGGCTGAAGTTGACTGGAATACGGCAACTACTCGTTTTGTTGCTGTCAACACGGATAGAGTAGTGCAGTATCCAGACGCGGATGAACTCAGCTTTAAATTCGTGTTTAATACATTGCAAAACATGGAAGATAGAATAGCAGCTCGGTATGAAGCAATGATCAATGAGCTATGCAAAACTGTTAATGAGATGCAATGCAAACTCAACAGCATGACTTCGGTGTCAACTTCCACAGCTACTTACAGCGATGTGCTCA
>JAHZNC010006654.1:0-15000 GCA_027744095.1 Zhuqinia jingwanae | reverse complement strand
CTGGAGTCACGTGTGTTGTGTGCTGGGGTCATTCCGCCCTTTACATATCTGCACTCCGGGTGGCATTTGGCATTCAAGTGTTCAACTTTTTAACACATTTTACGAGAAATACGAGGAAAAAACAAATTTTACGTAAATACGCACGATATCAAAAGTAAATACGTCGGGATTTCGCCAAATTACAAATCCATAATATATTAAAAATTAAACACATCTCTGCATTTGTCAACTTTTCATGACTGCTGCTTTACAGTATAACATACAACATAACAACATCATACTAGTACTTAGGACTTAGAAATACATACGCATATTATATTCCCTTTGTACAACAGCGTACTAATGAGTTCATCCAAATTACTTCAAATTTGGTACATAA
Organism: Zhuqinia jingwanae; assembly: GCA_027744095.1. Taxonomy (NCBI): domain Eukaryota; kingdom Metazoa; phylum Arthropoda; class Collembola; order Entomobryomorpha; family Paronellidae; genus Zhuqinia; species Zhuqinia jingwanae. The sequence continues at coordinate 14,621 of JAHZNC010006654.1, read as the reverse complement.
GCATTAGAAGCCTATTGATTTTCAGTCACCCCACTCATTCCCCGGGGAAATTACGGTGGAAACTTTATTTTTTTGGCTTTAACCTATAGCAAGTGGCATAGCATTCAAAAGCTCTTGACCAGTAAAGTTTGAAACTGATGTAACTTTAAACCCACCTTACAGGTACCCAAATATATTTTGCAGCAATGCCATTTAGCAAGTAGGATATCATTTGAAAGCTCTTGACAAGGAACAAATGAAACGGGTTCAACTTTGAATCCACCTTGCAGGTGTTTGTCTCCAGGTGTCTGAATATAATTTGTTCGTCAATAATATGCATCAAGTGACATCATTCGAAAGCTCTCATTGAGCAACAAAGGAAACATGTGTTTTCAGCCCCGGTGGTAACTAGCAAGTACGTATTTACTGGTCTTACAGCTTTATTACGGAGCTGTGTATACAGCGTGGTAATGATTTACTCATATTTGTCTGTGTGTGTCCGCACGATAACTTAAAAGCGGCTCATCCAAATTACTACAAATTTGGAATATAAGCAACAAGTCTCCAAGCCTATTGATTTTCAGCCACCTCACTCATTTACCGGTGGAGTTGCGGTTGAAACTTTAATTTTTTCATTACGAAATCCCTGTGCATATATGCAGGCATCCGTTACCAACATAATATTTGATGTACGGTCGTCGAAATCACTCAAAAAATGTTTTGATGAGAAAAATACACAAATGTTTTCAGCATCTACGTCAACTCACGGCTCCGTATTTATGTTTTACAACTTTATTATATATTCAGTCGATATGAAAATACTCAGGAGTCCTACTTAAATCAGATTGTGTAATTGTGCATTTTCAGAACAGACCTTGGGTACCTGGACTAAAGTCTAATGTGATTTACATGACAAAACAGGTACAAATTTGTGTGACAATATCACATACTAATAAATATGATATTTTTAACGCAATAGACTAACTAAGAGGTTTCATACTTGCAACTTGCAACACTTAAAAGCATATCTCGGGTGTTACAAATTAGCTCAAAATAATCACGTAATAAGTAAGTAAATTGTTGCCAGTCGACTGGAGAATCCATATTCAGTGCAACCAAATTAAAAAATATAATAGAATTTCGAAAATTTGCAAAAAATTAAAATAAAAAATTTCAACTTCCGGTTGACTTATTGACCTTATAGGTCAACCTACAAAGGTGATCAAGGTGTCATTCGGAAGCTCTTGAGTATCTCTTTTATTACTGTGAAAATCTAGAATTTTTTTTTGAACTAGTCCAAATCTCATAAACCGTCCAGTGTGCAGTCATGCAAACTTTGTTTTTCTCTAAAAAATTTACGAATTTAAAGTGTAAAATTATGTATTTACAAAAAAGTATCATATGACACAAAGTGACAAAACATGTTAAAAACATGATACAGAAAGACCAAAAATTGTAATAACATACGTTGGCTGAATGCTGAATATGTTGACACTTAAGTTTATCATATACGAGTGATGCGTAATTTTACAAGTAAGGCTGAGTGAAGACTATAAACGGTGCCCAGGTCTGATCAGATATATTTATAAAATTTCAAAGCCATTTATTTAAAAAATGCAGCGATAGATTTCAAAATTAACACGACAAAAAGTTTCTAAATTTTTCAATTTTAATTTTTTGAAATGAAATTTTTGTGCTGGCTTCACAGATTTTGTGCTCGGCTAATTAAAGTAATTTTCCTGTTTAAATACATTTATTTATTTTTATGAAGTAGGACTCCTCAGTCTTTTCATATCGACTGATAATATATGATGTTGCTGTTTTCAATTGAATGGCATCAGGAATTTATTCATGGTATGCGTATCTACAAGTGGCAACTGTCATGATGTCAATTAAAATAATTTGTCTTAACTAGCGAGTTTATTGTAATTGTATGTTTCAAGTACTTTTAAAAATTTAAGTGAGGTTGGCCCTCCTGATAATTATTTTTTCGACAAAATACGCAGTAAATTGGCCTAAAAGAAACAGCTTGTAAATTAAACAAAAATTGAATTTATTTGCATTTTGTGGAAATTTGACTGAATCATCACCGCTACACTCTCGAAAGAGTATGCCGACAACAACGCATTTCATTGGACGGATGTGTGAGGCTTATACGCGACGTGGTAGTCAAGCACGTGTGTATGAGGTCACAAACTTACAGGTAACGCATGTTTCCGTCCGGCTTTTAACATGAATGAATTGGGGTTGTTTGAGAAAATATTGTTTAACTCAGTCTAGCACTGCACTGTGCTTTCGACAAACAGGACGCATGTTTTTAAAACAAGTACCGTTATGCTTATATGCTTAACCCATGATGTGCCGTGTGCATTGTGTACAGTGCGCAGACCGTCGACGCATTAAAATATAAAACATGAATAGTACCCATTAATAAGTGTAATTGACATTTTTGAACAGGTGAGAATTCTGATCAGTACTGATTGCTATATATGGATTCAACACTTACTTTAAATGTACATAATATGGAGCAGTATGAAGTAGTATTGGACGAGTTCTGCATTTTGTGCCCTATGTGTATAGGTATATGTGTGTACATTTTATGTTCATTATAATGTAATAATAATGCACTTACGGTTTTGATGGTAGCCTCAATCAAGTTAGGTGGGAACATGTTCCTACGATACAAAATAAACCCATTACATTTCAGCAGTTTCAATCTTTTATCTTTGTTACATTTAGATATGGTGGCCTTTGGAAGCGCTTTGAGCATGTTTCTGGGCATTACCATTGATAAATTAAATAGTTTTACTGTGTATAATTATATGTGTACAAAACTACACACGACTCAGCATAAAAACTGGAATTGGGTCATACATTTGTGAATTTTAATTTCATTATCATACTTTTCATCATACTTTTCATCAGGCCGAAATGTGGACACGACTTCATGCTTTATTTTCATTGCACAAATATTTGTAAAATATTTTACTCAGAAGTGAAACGACAACACACCGCTTGAGGCAGTGAAAGTTGTGTTTGTGAAAAAAGGATTTGAGTGAGTCTGAATTTTTTATGTACGTGCAATTGGGTATTACCATTGTTACTTGCTTAATAACTCAATAGTTTGTAGGCATATGCATGTAATATGGATAGGGGACATTTATTTAAAAGGTTTGAGCAAAGGGGGGGGGGGTGCGTGCATGCTTAACTAGTTGAAGGAAAAAGTTAATTGAATTGTCAATTAACAATTAACGATTCCAGATTTCATTTAATTCAATTAATAATTAAATTAACAATCCCCTATCTGCATAATTTGTTATATCTGTTTATTTTTTAAACGTTCCAGCCCCAGCAAATATAAGCGGTACCTTACGCGTATTTAAACCAACTATAGTATTAAAAAAATAGTATTCAAAATTTAATTTAGTATGGGACCAAGAATGTTGTGTTAAAAGTCAGCGAACAAACAAAAAGCAAATATGTAAAGCAAATATGTAAGATGCAAATTTATGTCAAATGCATCATTTGTAGTCCTGAAATAACTTATATTACATTCCCATATGCTCAGGCATTCAGATCAAATCAGCAGTTTTTCCTGCAAACAAATTCAAGCACCTTTCGTTTGTTCATTTTTATGCATGTTTTCAACCCGAGTAATTTCAATTACAATTAACGAATTAACTCAAAACCTTCAATTAACCATTAACAATTAAATTAATTGTTAATTGAATTAACCAAATTGAATTATTAATCCTTCAACTAGTTGACCCTGGGTGCGTTAGAGTCGCGCGACCGGCCATTTAAGCTTAATGTTAATATTTCAAACAGAGGGGGGAGGGGGGGTGCGAAAGAATGGGAATTTGATCAAGCCTTTTACATGAATGGCGCCAAATATATATTACCTATATTATACTACATTAAATTTTTGCCAATTAGAGACTAAAAGTATTGCATTACACTGAGACTTGTTTGATAAGCCCATGGAAAATTTCTTTACCTCACTAAGTCCATCAAAGTGTCTGCGGTTACTGTATCTTTGCCCGTTTGCTCCCCAGTGTTACCAACCGAAACGGGGCCATCTTTTCCTGGCTGAATAATTACTACAAGTACGATTCCCAGTACAACAGCTAACACGGTAGTTATCATGTAGTAGGCGATCGCTCTTCCTCCAATTTTTCCTGATAAACTAATGTCAAGAGTTCCCACAGCAGCCACCAATGAAGAAATAATCAACGGCAGAATTAGAGCTTTAAGCATTCTCAGAAACAGATCCCCGACAAACTTCACATACATCACATTTCGTTGCGTCCATAACTTGTCTCCCTCTTCATCGCGCTCTGCTGATCTCAAGCCAAAACCCAGGGCCACTCCAAGTGCAACGCCAACCACTGTCAATATCGCCAATAGGTTTTCTTTTAACGCTCCTTTCCACCTACCCTGTTTTTTCTGAGACGAAGAAGATCCTACCGACGCGCTGTCGGAGCTGTCAACATTTATTTGATTGGATGACATTGTCTTAAGTTATCATGTGAAAGTTTCCCTGTCGTTAAGTTTAACTCACACCTGTGTTGTGTTCAACGAAGCACCAATTATTTTGACTTACAAATATCCTCTATAAACCAACTATTGGTATACTTTAATCCTTTTGCAGGAATTATTCTTTTGAATAAAAAAACTGATTAACTTAATAACACATAGATACAATACAACTGCAAAATTCACTTCCTAATGGTAACAAGGTTGAAAAAATCTTAAATAGATGAGCGATGCACAGGAGTGGGAAATGCATAAAAATGCAAAGGTATTTTCGCTGTAACGAGCGATGCCTATGCGTTAGTTTTTGGCTTGATTGAATTGCGATTGCTGACAAGACCAATGCAATCTTTACAAAGGTCAGAGCCTGAGTGAGAAAAGGCAGCAGAGTCAGCACGAGTTTTACTAACCACAGATTATGCTGCTGTGGATATTACATGCTAATTCTTACCTTGCCATTATTGAACCACTGTGCTATGGGCTTTAAAATGAATCAACAATCGGCATTCGTATTAACAAATTGTAAACTACACAGGATCGGCTCAGGCAACTAAAGCTCACCACACAGCAGTCACTCAACTTCAACGCATCAATTGCCGTGTATTGTGTTAGCCGTCATGTCATAGTCATGATATGAAATATAGGTATACATATACATATGTTTACATTGCATTATGTACGTATCTGCAATCTGCAAGCAAATGTGAATGCGCACTTGACTTGTTACAATAAGTCTACAATTCATATATATTACCTTTTTTCAGTGAAGTTGGTAATGAGAGGGTATGCAAACCAAAACCTCATTTATTAATTTGGTTTTGCTGTATACCGAAGAGTAGATAGAAATCAGTAGATTTGGGAACAACCATCCAAACTTTTAACAAATTGTTACCTTATCGCACAATTTTCAATAAAAAAACTGTTTACGCTGGAAATGAAATGTTACGATGCGGTGATCAAGCTCTTTTCCCTCATTCAAGTGGCAGCAGCGTATCGCATGAGCCGAACAACACTGCTAGCAAAATGGGAAGGGAACACGATAAGTTACGCGTCCATGCATAATGTAGCGTACAAATTATAGCACAATTATTTTGCAAGTGTATATTCATTATTTACATGAGAAAATCTTTGCAGAGTCATGTCATAACATATAAGAATGTGCCAGTGCACCCGCAAAATAAATGACAAAATTTAAGACGCCTAGCCGGATATAATGAAAACTAGCGTAAAACTGAATGGAAAAAATAAACCACTGACGACTGCAATCTTGTAAATTATAACCGCTGTATAGTAAAGTTCCAAATAATGAGTTATGATTATGTGCAAAACTTAAATACCCTGAAATTTGTGAAATGCAGCGATTATTCATAATATCAACATCCCACAAAATAAATGTTCTGGTTGACGTTTTAATGACTACACGACCGACCAGAAAAAAACTGCTTTGCGTCCCCTATTTACTATTCCAAAATAAATGACATAATTCTTCTGTGGTTTTGTAATAAGTTGCTTTCTTATACCATGCATTAAGGACACTATGAGAGACTACTATTTTGTAGCTAACACAAAGACTAACTTCTCCATAGTGTTTTTAATTTCAATTCAAGTAACATTTGCGAATTTCCGTTAAGCTTGTAATACTCGACAACTTTTTTTAAATAGTAAATTGTAATTGTGGAATTAGACAGCACAGCGGAAAAAAACATTTACGTATCTTTTCTCGAACAGCTACAATTTCTTAAGTTCTGTGAATTATTATGTATAATATTCAATCTAAGTTCAATTCCAAGTTCCATAGATGTGAAGCACCAACAGGAACGTAACATTATTTTACTGTGTGTAGTGACGTAGAAGGATGATTTAAAAAATCACAAAAATTTGTATCTTCATGTCTATCCTAACTAATTCACAGTATTACGATCTTATATAATGTCTAAAATACAAGAACAAAGTTAACTATTAGGGTCTGGGTTTGTGCAGGTATGTATGAAATATACCCAAAACCGAGCTTTTGTTCTTGTTTTTATTCCTTTTTTTACTTTTTTTACTTTTTTAGCTCTTTACGCGTTTAAATTATGCAGAGTGAAATAATGAGAAAACGATACCAGACCCACATTTAATTATACCCAGAAAATACAATAATACTCGAAGTATATAGCAAGTTGTCTGATATGCATTTTTGCTTAATTTTATTAAAATATTTTGGTATCAGCTTATATTCAAATTTAAACTGGTATTTGATCGTTTTCACTAGTTGTCTAAAGGATAATTACGTCTTTATGTGAGTCGCACTAACAAAGTGGGGACTTTAACTTTGATGTTGTGGTGAACATAAGAAATGAAGCATGCAGACGACATGGTATGGGACTTATGCACTTAAATTAACCTTCATTCTCTATTCACACATTAATATCTATGCTGAACAGCAAGAAATGAAAATCAAAAACTAGAAATTGTAAGGGCCCTTCTTATCACTTGCATTTGCATTCAAATGCATCTCGTTATGAATGGTTGCACTACACATGATTTGTGACATCTTCCTATACCAGAAAATATCTACATGAATATATGCATACGAATGAAGAAATTACCATTTTATATTCTAAGTAGAAGTGTTAACATAAAAATGGGACATTCCTAATTTCCGAATACATTAGGGGCCTTACTGCGCAACATCTACAAAGAAACGTAGGCATATGTACATGCGCATCCATTGTTGCAAGAACTAAATGAAGTATGAGATATCGTTTTCGGCTGTAGTAACACAGTACTACAAGTTTCATAGTTTAAATAGTTATAAAAGCTATCCGCATATACCTACTTATTTATCCTTACTCATATCATCTACCAACAGGTAAATTCACAGCTTATAAAGTTTGTTTGGTACTTTAGTATTTACATGGTAGTCATTTTGAAAGTTAGCATTCACACGGCACCGGTTAAACCTCATTAGCACTCCTACTTTAATATAATATGAATCAAACTTTCAATCGAAGGTCAATGAATAAGAGTTTACGTTTGCCCCGCTTTGGGACACGTGTGAGAAATTCTAAAAATTGACAATTCTACGACGACACACCACACCGTGAAAAAAAGTTGCGTAGTCGCATGAAAATTAAATGCTCAATTACGCGACACATCGTTACAGCGGTACATGTAAGTGTACCCAACAAAAGTAGTTTTCTATTGATATACATATTTATAGCTTGTTAATAGATTTTTTAACACCACATGACATAAATAAAACGCAACGTTAAAAATTGTTACATATATTTAGCCAAACCAATTATCCAAGTACATGATGACACAAATCATTTTTTAGTTGACATAGTTTACGCAAATCATTAATGATAATATCAGTCATTGAATAATATTCACATTCACTCACACAGATATTTCAACACTTTTCGTTCACTGCTGGATTTTGCAACCATAGGAATATAACCATATGCCCGTCAAATGAATTTCCGTAAATTTTTTACCGTCAATATAACGCATCAAATTAATGCTTGTCTGCGTTGTGAACATGAATAACTATGACACATACCAAGGTGAAGGTGACGTACTGATAAATATGCGACATCGTTTATTTTATAATTCCATTTAAATGTATAATGATACTATTAACTTCACTATAAATCAGCGGGACAAGTCTGAAGAATCAGTGAACATTGCTTCTCAATTCAAAAACAGGAGAATGTGAATGTGAATTGTGAATGTACTGATTGCCTTGAACACATAACTCAATTTAAATGGGCGTTGTAAGATCATACAAGTAAATCATGTGTCATCAACTGGTGCAAATCAAGGGTGAATAGTAGTAGCGGCTAAATAAAAGCCAATCAATTATCACAACCTTTATAGTTATTCCTTGTGTCAGATAATATGCGGCGGGTGTCGTTAACAGAATGCCTTTTGCCGCTAACACTCTGACACACTCTTGGGTTTAAACCCTTGAAATGTTTTGAGGATATGTTCTTAGTTACGTTATCTAAATTGAACTCCACTACAAGGCTAAAGGGAACAAAAAACTATTTGTGGGGTCAAAGTAAAACTATCCGTTACAAATTACCCTGAAGCAAACCATTCTCCAAATTCAACTACCAAACTAAAATCAAAGCCTCATGCTTATGAATGAAAAACCAACTCATATTATTAGTTTTATACAAGTATGATGATAAATTTTTGTTCAAGAAACCTTATATAAACATCGCTGATCTTACAGCATTTTTGAGGTTGTCGTTATATTCTAAAAATATTTGTTGACAAAACTTCAGTTGCGCCTTAAACACTGATTTTTTTTTAGATTTTCACGACTACTACTATTAAAAATTTCCAATGTGCCGTGATGACATAGCAATATACGTGTTAAACTGCGTATGGCGATTCCATTTCAATTTAATACATCTTGTTGTAGGTGGTTTCTTACGCTTCAACGTTGATGATGGTAATCAATCGCCGTCACGCACGTCGTCTCTTGTAACCATTGTTAACAACCGCTTATGATGTTTCATGCTGTCTACTTTGTCTGCCCGCCGTCCACATGTTTTTAAGTAAGTGAGTAGGTTTTTCTGAATTTGACTACATGGAGAATACCTTGGGATATTAAATTAACTTGGCGGAGTTCGATATTAAGACCCTTGGTTAAGCATACTGGGAGGGAGGTCCGAATGAACTGTTTCGCTCCGTCGTAGGCTCATTTAAATTTGGTAACGACAAGTAACAGACGAAACTTGTATTACTTTGACCCCATAACATACCTCTTGTGAGAAACAAGTGAAGACTTGCACTTGAACACGCTCCGCGGCCATAAGTGCGTAAAATAAAATTTCTGATACACAATTACGAACTATTATAGCGGTCCTTCCTAACAGTATTACATGGGCTTGTTAAATCGTATCCATTTGATGTACATATGTGTATAATGTATCATGCATGTATCTGTTCATATAAAGGGCGTTGGCGTTACTTTACGACAAAATGCTGTCAATAATATAAAGCATGCGGTTCTGCGAGGATTCTTCATTTTTTGGAAGCTTACCTGCTCAATAAACTATCACGTAGAATGCTCCAGCTACGGCCGAGCAACAAGTGGTACATTTCAACATTTTTGTTTGCTCTTCGTGTCATGTAAACATACGCAGACAGGCATATTGACCCAGATTATTGTGAATCCTTCCACAGTCAATGGGATAGATAGTCAATATATGACTACTTTGGTCAATATATTGACCACTAAAGAATATAAAAAATAATTAAGCAGGGAAATTAGTTTAATCATACGAATGACCCCAAACACCCACTACCAGCATTTAACTTTAAAGCTAATTATCTATAAAAAAAGCCACAACAGAATTTTTTCATTTTTGGCATAAAACTTTTAAATTACTAAAACTCGGGTGTACTGAAAAACAGTTTGTTACGCCTCTCACAATTTAATTCTTTAAACTCATTTCCCTGCTTAACTTTATTTTTATTTTTTAGTGATCAATATATTGATCAAAGTAGTCAATATATTGACAATTTATACCACTGACAGTCAACAGGCAGACGTTTAAAGGATAAATAATTTGACAGATAAATCGGACGCAAAATTGGAGACAAATTAAGTTGAGGGTTTACAAATCCATTACGTCTGCTCATATGACATTTTCATAAATTTTGATTGGGAATCGGCTTTCGCAGCGTGAGCTAAAAGATTTCACGGGAGTGATTGATTACGAATTAATTGAGTTTGGTTATCGTTAATTGTGGATTTATCCAGTTAGATTTAATGACACCGAGCATGATTCAGCTGATAAAATCTTTCATGTCTAATGTTTACTATGGATTTCGTAAGAAGTACATTATAATTTGGCGTTGTCTGGCGGCCGTCCGTCGGTATCCACGATAACTCGAAAACTAAAAGGAATTTTGGAATTCTGTTTTCGGTAATCGATAGCTAAGGTCAGTAAGATTTTTTTTGAAACTGAGGTCATGGGGTCATCCTCCGGGGGTAAGGAAGGTAGATAAGCAATTTTTACATGACAGTATGTACATATGAGGCATGTACGTGATAGAAATCGTACATCCTGAGTTCGAATATGATTTCCATTTTGTCATAGCATTGAGTTTATTGTATTTACTTAACTAATTATAATTAACTTTTTTACGTCAGATTACGATCAAAATCAGTGCATGTATGTAATCTGACATGCTGAGTTCGAATATGACATCTATTTTGAAAGGATGAGTTAATTGTCGTATGAAGGCCAATACTACTGTCATTACCTGGGTTTATTAACTTGATTCATTTAAACCAGATTTGATCGATGGCGTAATTTAATTGTATAGTTAGTTTGTGATTTAGGGATCTAAGCTAGCTGGTATACCGTGCGATTAATGACCTATTCATATTGACAAGCATTATATGTAGCCCTTCTGCAATCTTCCCTTCCTGCTGTTTTTTAGAATTGTTATTTGTGTAATGTGTAAGTAATTAATTTAATAATGGCATGTTAAAATTAGGATGAAATGTGTGGGAACCAATGTTTTGGGAAAATTTAATAGCCCAGCAGTGCAAATTTGTACTTATGAATCTTATGATACTGAATTGTTAAAAATAATATTAATAATATATGATTAGATGATGTAAAAAACTTTTAGTAAAGCAAAAATACAGACCGAAGCTGAGATTGAAGTAAAAAAGATCTAACAAATAAAGACATATTATGCATTGTAATGTTATATTATTTTTTGCACTGTTCATATATCTGTAATAAAATGATGTATTATTATTTTTTATTATTATTATTATATTCAAGTTTGTACCAAATTTGGTGCAAATCAGTTACTCTATATGGTTCTTGTATGATTTTTGTTCCCCTGGTTGTAGTTATAGGAATATGAACGTAGAGCGCTGAAAATGTATAAAGATCTTTTCCTTCATAGTCCAAATCAGATTAAATATGTGGTCAGGAGAGCGCGGACACATACATACATATGGCCGACAGATTTGATCTCTATTTACCATTGTTATAAGATACCTCCGGATGTTGGTCTCTAATAAACTCTCTGCCGCACACAATCAATATTGTACTATGGGAACTCCTCTGTCAGTTCCCAGTCAGCTGGGTTGGGACTTGGGATCTGTGGAATATGTTACTCCTTTCCGAATTTAAATCCTAACCTAAATTTTCTTCCAAGCTGTATATGCTCCAGTATTAAGCTTTACGACGAAATTCGTGAATTTATATGAATATAAATACAATACTCCATAAGTGAGAGGAGGGGGGTAAATTAACCAGAGTACCTGTAGTTTGGTGAATGACAGGGAATTGGAATAATCGTCGATTACAGTATTCGATTACGTAATTTAGAATACGGATACATATTCTGTAGTCTGTAATCACGACTCCAAGAGACAATTTAAAATATTCGTTATTCTGTAATCGTGATGATATTGATTTTGTCAAAGTAATCTGTAATTTGTAATCGTCACACCTTACAGATTATTATTAATCGTGTATTCGATTACTCAAAAAAATTTAAATGGATCGCCACAATACATTTCATTATGACAGTACCAAATTCGTGTCATGCGTCATTTACACATGTAAAATCAACCACAATTGTGCATGACGTAAACGACAAAGGATGATACCGTGCACGATTCACTGAGTCTGAACATGAAAAATAGCCCCTAACCTAATTTGTGAGTAATCGAATATGTATTTGAGTAATGTATTCTGTATTCCTCGAAATCATTCGATAGAAAATGTAATCGTTATTCTGTTTTCCTCGAAATCATTCGATAGAAAAAGTAATCGTAATAAACTTTTGGCTTTTGGACGTATTCGTAATCTGTATTCCTCCAAATCATTCCAATGAGAAAGTGATTGTTATTCTGTAATCGTGGATGCGAATGCATGTTTTCTTAAAATCAATGTGAATGATACATGAATTTTCATCAAATGTAAGTAATAGATATAATATGGAAAATCATTGTACAAATAGCAAGTAGGCTTAACCGGATTAAACGATTTCGGTTCTATGACAATAAGTGAACAATTGATTTTGCAACAAATCATTTAGTATCAATATCGTATATGATTTTCGGTTAGACTACGGGTTTTTTTCAAAAACCGTTGTTTGCGTTTTATTGAACTATATTCTTTCATTCCATAAGCGAAAAAGTAAAATATTTGACATACAATTTAGAATTTCCACGAAGTCATCTCATTGCAAACAGCAAGCGGTAGCTGTGGCATATGAATGTTAAATCTTAATTGTAATCTGAAACAAAAAATCAATCTATGACCACGTTATCCAGGTGTAGCGTGGACTATTTGTTATTAATATTCATGGTTTTTAATCGTGAAAAGATAAATTGTAAAACTAATTGTGGCTTTAATATGACTTTGTGTTATTAAAGATACGGCTACTGAGGTGGAATTCATTGTCATATTATATTTGCACATGTAACTTCTAAAGCCGTGGATTAGCTGCCGTCAATCTCAATTCCTGTGAATCTCCAGCATTGTTGTTGTGCAGATAAACTAATCAACTGATATCGTTGCACATCAAGTTGTCGTGCGTCAGGGAATAACTAACGTGCAAATCATCACTCTTTTCGATGCCAGTAAGCCATGTTACACACGGCTGCTATTTTTAAAAAGAACCAAAACGACCTAGACCTCCCTTCCATTCCACAACAGCCCCCAGATTCTGATAACCCCAGGATACTGTCGGCCCTCTAGTCATGTCAATATAACATGAAGATGAAGATACGATGATTGCTGTGGTTAAATATTGATGCATGACGTATTCATGATCACCAGGTGGAATTCAACATCATCAAACCAATATTGAGGCGAAACGGTGGAAATAGTTAACTGGAATTAATTAACGGTAAATATTATCGTATTCATGATCATCATGTAATATTACTATTAATTAACAGTAAATATTAAATTAGTAGCTTTGTTTCGACTGGAGAAAGAGATACGGAGTGGACGTGAGTCCACGGACGGATATTTTAACGTGCGTATATTTATTGATGATAATGCTCATAAAATGAGTTACGTTTTACGTTGCATTAGGAAAATGGAATTTTCCTCCATGAAGTTCAATAGAATCATGATGCGTAAATCATTGCATTAATCTGACATGTTTTATTAATTAAAGTATGATTAGTGTCATTAAACTGTCATTTATGAACTCGACTTCAAGCTGGATTCTGAAATAAATAAAAAATTGTCATTGTCATTGGCATTCGACTCTATTAGTCAGTTCTTGTACTTAAAGTCGATTCCTGCATGCGATCACAATTATTAGACAAAGAAATACACAACAATATACTGACGATATTTTTTGAAAATCTTACCATTATAAAAACAAAGCAAAAGAATGTATGTATAAAATAAAGTCTTTCCAATTGAACAGCTCATAGGGCAAAGAACAAAACGAGGGTTTAGAGAATAAATTAGTACAAATGAAAAATTTTGGGTGCTGAATACCAATGAAATTCTTTAAATACCTCGCCACATCCCAAGCGGAAAAGAATAAATTTCTAAAATTCAAGCTAGGAGTTGGTAATTGATAGGGGCAATGTAATATGGTTACCAGAACAGAAATATTTACATTAACGACTTCCTGATACCACAAAAATAATTCTTTCAACTGCTTTTACGATAGGAATGTCCACTTTACCCCAGAGAAAGACACCTTTAAGATTGTTACATGTATTTAAAGACAAGCCACAAAGTTGAAAATAACATCAAACGAAAAGTATAGTATTATCTTGCACAATAAAGAAAGAATCCAAGTACACAACAAAGATAAACCCTGTCAGGTCATCCTGAATGTAGCATCCAACTAACCCTTTTTCATGTATTTATAAGCAAAATTTTGAGTGATTTTGATGGTGCATGAATTTTTTTTTACTTTCATTCTTTTTATCTTCTACATTCATTCTCATCTATATATTTTTGAGTGATTTCGGTGGCATTTCAGTATTATTATAAACTCTCGCAGACCAGAAGGAAGAACCACCTTTTTTACTGAGAGATAGCAAGCGAGAGATTTTTGTATGTATAGAGTAGAGAGATTATCACTCGTATTTCTGAAAT
>JAHZNC010006653.1:0-10869 GCA_027744095.1 Zhuqinia jingwanae | reverse complement strand
AATTATGATGTAGCATCTTTTGTGAAATTATGAAAGCACTGCAGTGTTCACGTCTCAAAAGGGAGCAATCTCTTTTTTGTTTTGCAAATTGTATTGTAACCTTGGCACCTTGGTTCAAGCTCCAGTCTGTTTTAACACACAACTGACATTTGAATTATGACATTTCTGCCGATTTTCTTAGAGAGAACAGTAGCAAATCAAATGACATAAGGAACTTCTTCGTATCTCAGTGTTCTCACATACATACCCATGCCGAATCGTTTAAATAGGGCACTTCAACCGGCAATGACTTATGACCTAGACACAATGAATTATTCTTAGGGGATAGGAAAGGTAAAGGACACCCTTGTGAGCTCCATTTAAAATGTATGGGACAAGTTTTCGTGACCATGTCAATAAATGTCTGGTTTAGACTTTCCTCTCGTTATTGTTTGTAATGCAGCGTTAACCTTTCTAGGCCCGTCAAAAAGCTCTCTGTTTTGTATTTGTAGACTACAAATTGTAGTACGTGTCAAGCAAATTATTATTTCAACCTTTTTGATTATAATTAGTGCAGTATTTATTTAGTAAATGGATTTCAACTCATGAGTTGTATTAAAATCCCCCACAAACTATTAATTTAAATGTCTTCATCAACTCAGTCAGTAATGTAATTTTTGAACTACCCAAAATATACGCATAAATTTGTAAATATTGATTTAAAACTTTTTTTCACTTTATAAATTGCCAAAAATGCCATAGAATAGGGTTGCCATCTAACCTACAGCGACCCAACTCGCTCGCTCCCGAGCAAAGTTCTAAAACCGTTCTAAGATTCTGAACAAAGTTAGATGACAAGATGTTCTGATGTAGTGCAAGTGGTGCACCTCCCCGCATGATAGATGTCGCAGTGCAGTTTCAATGAAAGTTGAATAAGGGTTATCCCATCCTCAACTAATGATTATTTTTTAACTTTGTAGTTTAAATTGTTTGACTATTGACCCATGTTGGTGTAAAGGTCACCAATCTTGAATGTATTTAAAATTAATTAGATTTCCTTCTTCTAAATTAAATTTCATAGTATCGTATGACCAACAAGACTATATTTAAAGTTACTATAGTGCTATAAAAATGCCTAGAAACGCAGTAAACCGGTAGCCGAGGTGTACCAAAAACCAAAATGCAATACACTTTTATTATCACGCCAGCAGCAGTGGACCTTTAAGTTCATTCAATTAGATTAATGTGTTCACTCAACCTTAAATTGACATTGTAGTTATAGTTGGCTGCCCTTCTTTAATTCAATTAATATGTGTATTGTTATCAAAGTAACATGGGGGAGTGGCCTTTTACCTCTCTGCTGCCTGTCAACAATCAAACCTGAAGCAAAGTTTTACATTTCTCTGAAAAAAAAGATACCACACACGTTGATAATTCAATTTTCCGAATGACAGTCAATGCAAATGCATGAACGCCAATGAATTATTAACAAACACTTTACATGGCATCCTTACAAGTTAAATTTACCAAATCATTCTAGCTTTAAACTAATCCGCTTAAAAGGTAATTAACCTATCATTAAATTAAAAACTACTGCGCATCAGACACTCTTTCTTTGCAGGTAATAGTAGCATATCTTTGATTTCATTGACTTTTGAGCAGTCAGCACTCAGCACACCCACCACCAAAAAATTTCCAACCTCACACGGGGATTTTTGCGAAAGCCGTAAATAATTAGCGCCAGAATCCCCAATTGGCATTATTTCGTAAACAAACAACATATTGAAAAAAAAAGATGAACATGTGATCAACACGTGTTTGTGAGTGTTTAGTGCTTTAAAGATAAATAATTAAAAGTTAAATTTATATTAAATTTGTGTAAATAGATACCGCAATGAGGAAGCTTGTGTGTGCACACGACTAAAAAAAATGTCAACACTGAAGATAAACAAGCCAACATGTGACCCTATCCCCGACCCACAGATGATCACTCCAAAAACCTGCAAAAAACTAATAATTTTTCTCCAAAATTTTCCATAAACTTGAGTGCACGCACAATTAAAGAGGTGAGTGTTTTGAGGACTATCGACGGCAATGATAAGTTGTGTGTGAATTACGAATTTCGAAAATCTAGCGTTTTGAAAATTTGTAAACAATAATAAATTTGAGGAAAAAACTATATTGCTAAAACTCTGTCTTTGGAAAATATTTACAAAAAAAATGGTAAGTGCACTTTAATGAAGTCTTCCCATTTGTATATGTCGGTCATGCGTGTAAATCCAGGCTACTAGGGAAACATAAAGGGTTAAAAATGTGTTGTCTCCACTATTTTAAACGGGTGTGAGTCAGTGTAAAAAAAAGAGTGCCTGCGACAGTGTGTCCGGAGTACCCTGTTGGTGGTCATTATCACCAATAATTGGTTTCATTGTGCTTGACAATGGATAGACGGATTAAAGTTGCTGGAATGCTTAGTACATTTTGTGTGTGGATGGTGGTGCCTGAGCGAGTTCACTCGACGACATTAAAATCGATTGTGTTTGAAAGTAGGAGGTGCTACTCCCTCTGTTCTCTTTTTACAGATTATTCTAATGATGTGTGGACTGTCGAGGGAGGAGACTGTTCATTAGCGAGCCGGGTCCTTCATTCACGTATTTTTTTTTGTTATCTCAGGTGCATGCATCAGTATTGCGCTGGGAAAGGGCCTGTCTGCAAGCCAAGGAGTCTAGTCAAGTGAGTAGGAATAAGCAAGTCCCTTCATCAAGAAACATGTCACCCAAACTAACAAATTCTTTTCTTCCCGAAATAGCAACTCTCCAAAAATACTACAGGGTGATCCGTTTGCCCATGTCCTGTGATCACCGTACCATATCTTCCCACACACACGATGATAATCATGCTTGCTTGTATATAGATATCAAAAAGGTGAGCACACGGAATATGAAAATGATGTCAATAAAAGTGTCATGTAAGTTCACACTGGATGGATTGAGTTATCATAAAATCGTTACGTTGTATGCAGGTAATTAGTGGCTCATATCGTCTGTCCGTCACAAGTGGACAGAATAGTTGAGGATCGCGTCAAAAAGTCGAAAAGCTGAAAAAAAAAGAAGAAAAAGTCGGTCCGTTCCTAATCCCTTCAATGGTCAGCATGACTATGAGCCATTTAGCAACGTACAAAGTGAGGACAATGATACGAGAAGCATCAATACGATTAGTATCCCACCTGAAAACCAGGATAGTTCTCATCAATCAGTTTGTATTTGACGAGGACAACCCACCGCGCAGATAAGATTGTTATTGTGTGTGACCAGTTTAAAAAGAGAGAGACGGGTTTATTACAGGTTCGTATTTGATGCTTTTATTACACCTCTCCTTTTATGTCACTTTCTTTATTTTTTTTTGCTCAGGGTGGTGGTGGTGGTGGTGAACGCATTTTCGCGTTATGTACATTTCGTTATCCCGTTTTTCTTCGTATTATGCATTTTTTTTTCTCTTCTGGGGTCCATAAATCGACCAAGCTAATTTGTGAAGCTGGTCATAAACCACCTCTGTGCTATATTGATTTATTGGTGTTTGCGTGAAATGATGGTTGTTTACTGATAGTATATAGGGTTCTGGATAGAGATATAGCTGGGTGGTTGGATTGGTGTGACTTGTTATGTAACAAAAAAAATCTGGTCAGTTTTCTCCAGAATTCCTTCACGAATTTATGGCCATTTTTATAACGCTTCTCTCAAGATTGATTTCTAACAAGATAGTAGAGCCACCAGTATTCCCAACCAACCTCTGATGAAACGTTTCTTGACCAACATGGCCAAAGTATAAAAATAGTGGTCACTATCCGAGCACGCCGGTGGTGTTCCCACTTGACCAGAGAAACAAACAAGAATCCTTCATAATCCAAAGCCATTGTGTGTGTGTAGGAAGTGCTCAGACAAAAGTGCTCCCACTCTACAATGCCACTGTTGGGGGCCCTCAAGATCCTTCCTTTTACCTTCCCAAAAAAAATAGACTTGAAAAACTTCCGTTCTCTACTACAACTCTGTTTTGTAAAGTTGAATCTCCCACGATCCCCAGGAGCTCGTATCCCTTTTTTTTCCACACCTTTTCATAAAATATTCGCGTAACTGTGCTCCATTTGTCCCGTTCCTCTCGAAAAGCTTTTACTTGACATCTCAACTAGAAAACGCGAAATACCTGATAATAACGATATTCTCCTCCTCCTCCAAAAAAATAAAAACTTAACGACTCACTTTGTGTAGTAAATTCTCGTTAAAATCCCGCTGGTACGATGTCAAGCACCATTAAGATTGATAATCATACATAACTTTCATTTTTCAAACATAATCTCCAGTCCACAAAATTTGTAAAAAAAAATATAATATTTTAAGTGTTCCGTTCTCACCAAAAAATCATATATTTTTCGCATTGTAACGCGAATTTAACGAACATACGTAAAATGTCTTTTGTTCTTGCACAAACAATTGTGTAAAAAGGCCAAACAAATGAGTGTGAGTATAAAACTCCACCGGATGTTTAGCCTTTTATCACGGTCCTTTGTTAAAACCCCCATGAATTTGTGTGCTTTACTGTGTATATTCACTCAAGATATTATGTTAGTTCCCCATCAAATGTAAATACACGTCTGCTCATTCATTAAAGCGATATGAAAATGATAGGAGATGTTGCTGCCGCTTTCTGTCCTCGTCTTCACATTATCCATGGTCAATAGTCACAAGATTTTTTTAAGTGACTTTTTTTGTATAATGAGAACTAACAAAAGACGATGCACATAGAGAGAGAAAAAAACTCAGATTTCCTGTCTCGTAAAACCCAAACGTCTTGTTTGTATTGTGGACCTCTCACTCAGCTTATCCTTCATCATGCTATCATTGTTGACTGAGACGTCTGATAACAGGACGACCGTAATAGCATTAACGAACGCTACTACTACTACTACCTTTTTTTTGACGTACAAAAATAGCCACAAACTGTTTTTTTTTGTTTAATTTCAAATTTCTTGCCATGTCATGTATGTTTAAACGTTCCGTTTTCTCATGATGACATGTGCAATAGCAGCAGCAAACATTTTCGCAAAGTTGCGAGAATCCCTTAAAAAAGTAATAATTTTGAGAGTCTGTGTGTGTGCGTGTGTTATATATTTTCTCCCCTTCTCAAAACAAAGTACAAACAGAAAAATATATTAATAACAGCGCGCAGTAGCTCATTACGAAGAAAAACGCATAAATATTTTCTATCCCTTCCCTCCTCCTCATCATCATCATAATATGTATTTTATTTTGCTCAAAAAAAAAAAATCTGCCAACTTCTGTGCATGTTTAATGAAGGAAATACGGATGGATGAATGGGTTGAGGATAGTTGGAATAAATAAAGGTCTGCTGATGCATGATATATTATACAAATAATTAATTTTATGCGAATATGCAGGCGAATATAACTTTGTATTACATCTGCCGGTGCTATGGCGAAACAAAATCCTTTTTTTTCTGAATGAATCGTGCAAGTATGATCGTCGTGGACGGGATACCGGTATAAAAAGGCATAAATTTTTTTCCTTCATACATATCGGTCAGCAGCAGTAAAATTGTATAGGATGGGTACACACACACACACACACAGTGTAGTTTGTAAATAAAGTATTATAGTCGTACCCGTTTCTTTTCCCTGTGTCTATCTACAATAAATATATATGATTGCAAAGCAATGTTAAAATGTTTTAAAACGCGTGGCTTTCTTTGAGTGTACCCTGCGCCAACATTTTCTTATACACACGTTTCCTCTCTGTAGTAATAAGTTAACTTGTTATGCAGTAAAAAAAGCACTAATATAATGTTTCCGCTAACGCACACCAAGTAAACACACACCTGCGACTTGAAGTCATCATCATGAAGAATTTGTTACGTGAGTTTGTATAAAGTTTGTGTTGGGGTTGTTGTTTTTGTGTACAAATATATAAACGTACTATCTTGCGTGTAACCTATTACTATACTACGTATTCATCATCGTAGTACTAGGTTGCTTGATATCTATGCACATACGTAGTAGTTACTATGGTTAGGGGTAAAGAAGCAATCCTCTTAACTGGAAAATGTTATCTTTTAAAATTATTTTTCGTGAAAAAATTCATTGACCGTGACCCAAGTTGTTAGACGGTTTGTGGTAGTACAATGATAGCTGCTTATACTATATATCAGAGATACTACATTTCTTTCACGGCTCCACTGCTCACTCTGATGATGATTCTTTTGAAAATGTTTGAAAACTCATACTCATGCTCATAGGCACCTGTTCCCATTCTTCTCTGGAAATTTTCTTGGTAGTAATAATCATGATTGTTCTACATGGACTGGTGCGTCGGTGTGCGTTTTTCTCTCAAGGAGCAATTTGCAGGTCAGGAGGAAGGAGTAGCTGCTGGTTCGTTACCTTTTTTTTAGTATTCCTCCTGGTTAGTTCATGGTGTTCATTCAAAACTCTAAAACGAGACAGTGTTAAAAATGCACGTTTATATGCAAGAAGGCAGTTTTTTTTGAAAATTATGTGATTCTTTTTGTTCTTGAATTTTGATGATGACCTGACTTTCTGGTGGGGTAAAAAAAAATCTTCTCATGCTGATGATGATCATTTTTGTTGTGGTTTCCTCTTCTTTTCTCATTGTTTTATATAAGATATTCTTCAGAGCTCATTATTATTATCACTCTTTTTTTATACGTTTCGTTTGGATGTTATTGTGCATGATGTGTTTTGTGTGCTGTCGCACTGAGATGTAATTCGGAATATCATGTCAACTTGACAAGTATGTACGAAGAAAGAAAAATTGTACACAGGATTATAGTTTGCAGGAGAGCAACAAGAAACTCGAGCTTTTACGCGACATGATGGTGATCATCATCATGGCTGTAAAAAAAGACGCGCAAGACCACTCGCGTTTTTATTGTTGCTGTTTTGTGTATCTGTTATTGCAGTTGTTGTGCTTTTTTATGATGCGCTTCTTGTTTTTTTTTTGTTTTTTCTCTTCCCTCGTATAACATCATGATTATTCGTTGGATCATATTTTATGAAAAAAAAAATGCCATCACACACAGTTGTGTGTAAGCGTTCCAGTTGAGAGATGAAGTACGTCACCCTTTCTTGAACAGTTCTTGAACGTATATGCATATGCTTTTAATGGGGAAGGAAAAGGGAGGAAAAAGGGATAAGACATCCCCGAGATGTTTTCTAACACGACTTTTTTATTTCGTGTGGACGCGTTTATTATTTTCAGTTGGAAGATTATGATGGTTAAGTTTTTAAAGATGTGAGGTATTTTGATGCGACCGGAAATTCTCAATGGAAAGGGGTTGTGTGTTTTTTAAGTGGGTTCGTATATATATGTATACGGGATAAAAGGGGAAAAAAAGATTATCTTGAGGAAAAGCGGGTTTTCTATTTTTTCTTCTTTGGACAACAGGATAAAAAACAGGAAAGACGATGGGGAGACAAACAGGACGCATGGGTTAATGCATTTCACGTTTCTTTTTTTTTGAAATTGGGTTGCATTATCATAATGATCGGGGATGCTAGTCTGCTTCTTTTACATTTAGTGAGTGTTTTTAATGAAATTAGGGAAATGTATGTAGTCAGGTTTTTAATGTACTAATGATGGTGGAGTAAATGAGTGTTTTAAGGAAGAACGTGCGTTTTTTTTCTTGTTTAAGATATGCGCACGACTCGAGATTGATGCTGGCACGAGTTTGTCGAGACATTTTTTTTTTCGCCGCGTGTGTATACTTTGGTCTGGGGGTGATGATGATGTGATGATGACACAATTTATATGCCAAGGAATTTTTTTTATGATGGAGTTTTGGAGACAGATGGAGATGTAATTTTAAATGCTTTTGATTGTTCTTTTTTCTCGTGTGGATCATTATTTTGGGTTAAAAAAATTGATGCGTTTACGCTCATGTGTGTACGGATATACAGCTGCGATCGATATAACTTGTACGATTGTTTTGTAGATTGGCCCAAGTGACCGGTATACACACATGTGTAATTTCCGGTGACACGTGCCACGGTGGAGTGGTCATAGGTGGTTTAGCCAGATAAAGTTTTCTGGTGCAGCTTGTTGCGTTGCTTTGCAAGTGGGCATGTTGAGGAAATGTTGTAAAGGCTGGTTTTCGTATGGTTTCTTGTAGTGGAATCGGATGTTGTGGTTTCTCCTGTTGAATGAGCTTTTTGGGGTTCTTTGTCGCAGGGTTTTGTGTTTTTTCAATGCTCTTTTCTTGGTTCAAGGACTTTTTTTGTGTGTGCAAAGGGAAAGCTGGATGCATGTGTGTGGGAAATTGAAGTTTTCTTATTCAAGTTGAGAATATATTTTTTAGATCATGATATCCTGGAAGTAGCGTAATAGTACTCTCATCGAATAGGGAAATTGGAGTAGATTTTTTATTTTGGCACGCTTCTCGTTTTACCTGAGAGTTTTGAAACTCGATTTGAGCTGAGAGTGAGAGAGGTTCTTTTTTTTACTGATAAAGTGGTTCGCGTTTGCTTCAGGATATGTTATTAAAATGATTGGTTTTATTATGCTGTCAGGCTTTTTTAAATCATTCGGCTTTTTATTTATCATTTCGTTCGTGGATTGGTCATGGTAGGGTTTTCTGTCGCTTACGTGCATATAAATATGTACGTACGTACTTGTATGTAAATTTCGTAATTAAGGCAAGTCTCGTTTTTTTTGTAAGAGTTGATATGTTATATCTTGTATTTTTATGTCTGTGTAAATACTAGTAGCTTCTGTCTCATGGAAGTGTGGCTGCTTTTGCAGTACTGCATCGTGTTGTGTTTTTCCTGATAAGAGAGTTAATAATGATGAGCAACAAGCATCAATGATCAACCTTACAGAGAGAGGTGGAAAATTGTGTGTTTTTGGATATACGCTGTATGGGGTTTATAGGGAGCAGATGCGCGTATATGAAGCAACACCTTTTTTTTCAATGCATCTGCAGTTTTTCTCTGATGGTTTCATGTTTTTGTATAGCTATATACTTTCAAGTTGAGCTTCAAAAGGTGTACAGCATATGGATCCACCAGAGAGAAGAGATCAACAAGCAGTCAGGATGGGTACATCGTCAGGAGAGTCCCTTATTTCATAATATTAGATATGCACCTACCTTTTTTTCTACGGGGACTTCCATTCAAATAGGATTTTTGTAAGGGAGCAGCAGCAGATGTTTTCCAGGTTTTTAGAGTTTTTTTTTCAATTTTAGTATGAAACCTTTCTTTTGTATGATTGTTTGGAGATCCTATTTGCTTGTTGATCTTTTTTTTTTTGGGGAATCTGCAGATGTGTTTGTGCGTAGGAATATGTGTGTACATTGCGTCACAGCAGCTTGTTGATATGCTTTCTTTTTTTTTGTACGTAACTGTATGTTGTATTGGGCTCTGACAGATTTCTACTTTTTGGCCCGTGCCATTGGTCTTGATTACACGAGATCATCAAG
This sequence comes from Zhuqinia jingwanae, assembly GCA_027744095.1. Classification (NCBI taxonomy): domain Eukaryota; kingdom Metazoa; phylum Arthropoda; class Collembola; order Entomobryomorpha; family Paronellidae; genus Zhuqinia; species Zhuqinia jingwanae. The sequence goes on along the minus strand of JAHZNC010006653.1, from coordinate 1,392 downwards.
TTTCAGCTTTTTTGGACAAAAGGGTCAATACTGCGTGGTTTAAAGGGCTTACAGTGGATATTGTCCCATATGGTATTAGGACTTGATAAGGTCGTGCATGGGGGAAAGGGCCTTGGGGTTTCAATGAGAGAGAGAGAGATTTTGATGCATCATGTGACGGTATTTTTGTTTAAAAATCGTACGTGAATGAGCACCCGGCATGAGATGAAATTCGGGAGCATGTGGGAAATCAAGGTAACTTTTTTTTGGAAAACAACCAGTTGCGGATTGGGATTTTTTTTCTCTCGATTGGTTGGTGATGTATGCAAGCTGTTGCGTTATATTGATTGATGTGCAGCAGGCACACTTTTAGAAAGATCTGGATTAATGCAAGGTTTGGGGAAATGAGGAAAACATGTTGCGTTTGGATGGGAGTAGTAGTGCCATGTGCCGGGGAAGTAATTAGGGAACCTTGTCGCGTGCTGCTTTTATGGGACTTGGCTTATTAACCTGGTGGCCATGCATGGGTTCGTCTTTTTTTTTGGTGGGGCTGTGTGATGGGCTGTTGTGTATGCTACCGGACGTTTGTGGAGTGGAAGGACGATTTTTATAATGTGGTTTGGGGCATATGGGATAGTATTTTTGACCGGTGCGTGGTGGAGTGCTTTGATGACTTCCCGTTTACCAGTTTATCGGGAGAAACACCGGCTATATTTTTTTAGACTGAAGCGGATGCGCTTGAACGTGCACACCGGTTTGCGCAGGAACTTGAGTATTGGTGATGATGACACCAACAGCGTGATCACTGATGTAGGACATGACCACCTCAAAATAACACACTTGAAAGCTTTTTGGTTTTCGTGGTGGTGGTGGTGGTGTGATGTTTATAAAGGACATGGAAATCTGCATACGCGGATGTGGGCATGTCTTATCGGGTTTCTTCTTCGGAAAACTTTTCATTCTCGTGGTTTTGTTACTTGGTTTTTTCCATCGGGGAATTGGTTTGTATTTAGGACGGGTATATGGTATTTTTTTTTGGCTTATCAATTATCATAATGTGTGGTTGACCTACTTCCGCCGGACAAGAGTTTGATAACAGCATTTGATTCATTAAATTTTGTGGAGGCTGCGGTTATCTGCGCATTTATTTGGATATTATTCTGATGAGGCTTGGGTGCTTTGCTGTTTGGTTGGCTCGTTTATTGACTTGTTTGATGCACAAATAGCAAACAAATGATAAGTTGGGATGGATTTGAATTTTTTTTTGGGGGGAATTGATGGATAATTGGATGAACGGGGTAACGCGTTTGTCCAGCTTTTTTTTTACTCTTTTATCGACTTGCATGTATGTTAATCCGTTTGGGATCTTGAATGTCAGCAGAGATACTCGTTTTAATGCGCCATTTGTTTTTT
>JAHZNC010006652.1:0-10256 GCA_027744095.1 Zhuqinia jingwanae | reverse complement strand
ACTATACTTCTACTCTACTCTATACATACAGCGGGTTGGAAGGCCCAGATATGGGCCCACATAAAAAAGAAAAATATAATTAAGCAGGAAAATTAATTTAATTAAGGATAATTCACATTAGGTGAGGAGTAACAAACTTTTTATTTCGGAAACCTGGAGATTAAGTAACTTAGAAGCTGCATACCAAAAATCAGGAAATTATATCGTGGTTATTCTGAGATAATAAGAAAGGTGGGCGTTTGGGATCATTCATATTGTACGCAACGCACCAAAAACCAAAATTTTCGGAACTCCCACCTCCCTTACTATGTGAATTATCATTAAGCGTTACTGGGAGACCTTATGTTCCCACCCTGGAAGACCGTAACGTACCATATGAATGACCCCAAACGCCCAGCTTTAGCACTTAACTTTAATGCTTATTATCTCAGAATAACCACGGTGGAATTTCCTGATTTTGGTATGCAGTTTATAAATTACTTAAACTCCAGGTTTCCGAAATAAAAAGTTTGTTACTCCTCACCTAATTTTAATTATCCTTAATTAAATAAATTTTCCTGCTTAATTATATTTTTCTTTTTTATGTGGGCCCATATTTGGGCCCTCTGGTTCCATATATGGGCCTTCCAACCCACTGACATACAAAAATCTCTCGCTTGCTATCTCTCGGTAAAAAAGGTGGTTCTTCTTTCTGGTCTGTGAGAGTTTATCTTACATATAAGTTGGTGTGCTTCAGTCATATCGAAGCTCAGATGTGGAAGTACAATTTTGGTTACTTTAAGTGCACACCGAATAGACATATCAGTTGCAAATGTGATCAAGCAATATATACTACGAAAAAATTCTTTCTTTCTTCTCTCGTCAATTTGTACGTAACATTTCTTCCTATTGCTACGTCAAATATTTTTAATCAGTTAATAGATGAATATTGTTGTTCGGAATATGCTTGGGCTGTGGCCGCTTCATCTGAGAGGAAGTTGCACGAATACTCTGTGGTACTTCCCTCAGCCTCACATCTCATTAAATTCTTTTGGAGCATTCTATTTTGGGAGGAGACATTACTTTCAGATGATTTCTGACAAATTATGGATGTGTTCATGTAATTGGGATGTTGCTTTGGTTCACTGGTTCCACTGCTCGTCTCCGCATTCATATTAACTCCACTGCTACCACCACCACCAACTGCAGCATTATGATGATGATGTGAGTGCAACAACGCTACTACTTCCCCACAATTGTTTCCCTTGGTTAGTTCAATCGGATTGTTATTACACATCCCCGCATTATTAGTTGATCCTACATTATTTGCTACCATTGCATTTAAATTTGTCAATGATGATGATGTATTGTGGCTACTACTTGGCTCAGAAATAAGAGTGTTGGGAAAGGTATGGGAAGGAACATGATGATGGATAAATGAATTGGTTGAGGAATGCGTTGATTCAGACATGCCATGGTAGAAGTAACGATTATCATCCGGCTCGGAGGAGTACAGCGAAATTCTAGAAACGCCACTACTGCCACCATACGACTCCGAAAAACACGATGATGTTGACGAAACTGCAGAAGACCCCTTCAAAATAGTAATGAAAGTGGTATGCATATATACCATTCAGGCTTGGATAATATTTATTTGAACTACGGGGTAACAAGAGAAATTACTGCATGCACGTTCAGAAACCAGTTTATAGAAAGTAAGCTGTGTAATATACAACACATACTCCATAGTTACTCGTCGAAGTAATTTGGACCAAAGAGTAGGGGTAAATGCTTGTATGTGAAGTGAAGGCAACTACAAGAATAATTGGATTGCTACTCTCCCTCTCTACCAAACAATGAACTCACACAACACCTGGCTTGCTTGCTTCAAATATCAAAAGTTGAGCAAGTTCCCAATAGATTTCTCAGCTATGAGCATAAGGACGTTCCGGATAATTCCGTGTTGTGTGTTTTGAAAATGCCTTTGCATTTCTTTTTACCTACCTGAAATCTCTTCATAATCTTCTTAATGTGCAACGTAGATTTGTTTTGCAATACGGCCTCAACGGAACGGAATTTCTTTATTTTGGCATTATATTTGCAAATAAATATTAATGTTGCGCAACTAATATTCTCAAAATAGTTGTTGGTTAGATTGTTTATATACCTAATTTTATTAGTTTTTTTTTTGCATTTCCCAATGTCATATTTCTGTTGTTGTTTCTAAAATAAATTAATAAATCAGTGAAATCTATCGCAAAATGTGGATGCCACATGCAATGTAATCCTAACGCTACTCTAACATGTAAAATTAGTTTGCTTTTTTGTGTATATGACACAAACCAGCATTCTTCATATATGGTACCGATAATTTTCTCTTTTGTAAAGACAAGTAAGTGAAATTATCTCGTATTTTTTTCTTACTAATTGGCACTTACAGAACTAGGAATACTAGACTGGGGTGATTGAATGAGACTAATGACGCTTCTGCTGACCGTATATTTTTCTTTCTATAATCCTTACACACTATTTACACCAATTTGATTATTTATAGAAAATAACCAGTAGCTATGCATAGCATGTAAAATATAAGTACAGCATGCTCACGAAACATCTAATAATTTTCATTTTGTAAAAAATATTTCGAAAAAAAAACTTGTGATAGTACCTGTGAAAATAAAACTCGAGGTTTTCTTTTAGCTTTCGTGTTGTTGTTGTTGTTGTGGTTGCTATTATTACTAATAGAGTTGCCTGGTTGTGTAGTCGCTTTGTTGTCTTTAATTTGGTGAGGAAGATGAAGATTGAAGCATGAAGAATTGATGTTGTTGCTGCTCCCATCGGAAATTTGGCTGCTACTCCCACCTGGACAAGTGGAAGATGACGACAAGGAGACACTGTTGTTTATAAAGTCTCCTTTCGGTTGTGATAGCTCCTCTTGTAGACATTCAGAAGAAGAAGAAAGATGAACAAGCCGACAAGTAGTTCTTGTGCCCCCATTACTATTATTCTCACTGTTATGGTAGCGATTGGATTGGGAACGATGAAGCAAATGTGTGTCTTTAATGTTGCTCCTACTGCACTTGGGTTCTCCACCAGCAGACCCAACACCACGACCAGATGAAGTGCCTGATGTTGGCTTAATTGGAGAAAAATACATTTTCCAAAGGTTAAAATGAACAAAGTACGACTCCTTTAATTAAGAAAATATATCAATGTAATCTTTCTTTCTTTTTTTCTTAAGAAAAAAAAAATAAGTTGCTTATTTTCCATGGGCAAATATGTATTCAATCTCAACCGCTTAACCTTAAAAAGTCTTCACAGCTCAAAATGACACAACTAAAAAAATAAATGGTTCAATTAAAATAGTTTACGAATGGCGCTAATATGTATGTGTAGGTATATATTATAAATACATATTCATAATTCATATTATATTTTGCATGTACAGGTTAATTGTTATATACAATTACTGTAACATATGCTCATCATATCATCATCAGCCAACACGGGCAAATTCCAGAAGCAACTTGGGTGCAACTCATTACAAAGGATTTACAATTGCTGCTATTGCTGTAGCTATCAAACTCTTTCTACCCTGTAATTATAACTTTATAATTGCTGCTGCCAGTTTCTGCGAACACCACAAGAGTAATACGATAAGATATCATAACATCTGTGCTCCTTTGTGAACTGAACTGGATCGTACATTGGGGATTGAAAACTTTTATATATCCCGACCCAATAATTTAACATTAAGACTGCATTGATGATACTTTGAAACATTGTGCCTTCTTGTTTATTTGGCATATGTCTTGACAATTTACGTGTTGCTGAATTAATTTCAAAATCGAGCCAATTATTTTTTACTCCTGACTGCTGTGTATATTGTGACAGAATGCTGTCAAACTATTTTAAGTCATGTGCTAAGAACATTCAAGATATTTTTGCATACGAGATATAAAATTGCATTATACACGTCATATTTAGTATTGGTACATTTTATTATCCCTTGATAATTTTTCATGCAAATAATTATTCAGGTCTGTCGTGTTTCGTAGGCGTTGCGTTTTAAAATCACCGACATCTGAGAAGTGACAAGCTAATAATAATATGTATAATCTTGTTTTTAAACTTTTTTTTTACAACTTTATGAAAGAACCCGAGCCCCCGAACATGTCATACATATGGTTTGATTTTGAGTTTAATTTCGGAGTGATATTTGCGAGAGAGATGTATAACATCCAGAGATAAATGGAGGCAGAAGATATGTGAATAAAGCATGCAATGCAATTAATTTTACCATGAAAGTTTAAGCGTTTGGGAAAAAAGTATACAAATATTTTACCTTGAGTAAAGTTGAGCCAATGTCCTGATTATATGGTGAGCACAGGGATGTCAAGTGAGCAACGTGAGGAGAAGTGATTATAGAATGGTTAGGTGATTGTGGAGGAAGTAACGTGGAATGATGATGAGGATGAGACATCAAACCGGGCACACTATACACAGTAATTATATTCAATACAAAATCACTTAAATTATCTCAAAGTTTTATTCAGAGCACGACATTATCTAAATATTTAATTTAAAAAACGTAGTGTAAGAAAATAACCCAATCGCAGTTCTGAATTTAACTTAATTTAATTTATTTGTAAATTTGACTATGTTCATGGGTTACCCAGACAGAAACGTTGAATAAATACAATGCAATATAATAAAGTAATTCATAAAAAAAGTAATAATTCTTTCCACAAACATATTTCCTCGTACCCATAAAAATCCTTATTAGGTCTGTAGTCATAAAATGAATACGATGACAATATACTCGTTGCTGGGTTTGATACTGAATGATTTCTCGGAAGTAAATGATGTTCATAGTTGCTTGTTTCATAATTTGAACTAGTACTGCTAGTACAACCATTTTTAGGAATACTTGATGTGGATGTGTCGCTGTTCCAAAATTGATCTAATGCAGTTGAAATTGTAGTAGCACTTGAATGCCCATCTTCACGAGCATTGATGGGTAAAGATATTGGAAACATTTCGATCTGTGTGCCCCTTTTATGTGTCGCATTGAACTTAAATTGTCACTCGGAATGTAGTTAATAGTATCACTATTTTTTCCAGCAAAATTATTGGTACACACGCACTAGAAATCATTCTTTTTTATAAAATTTCACAATTAAAAAACAAAATAATTTTTCACAACAAAATTGGATCCAATAGGTTACCTCTTAGAATGTCAAAAGGAGTACACGGTGCAGAAGAGGAATCACAAATGCTGACTTTCATTAAAATTATTTCAGATTTGCAACACATCCCGTTAGAATAAAAATATGACAACTGCATAAAAAAGCGATGGACATCTGGAAAAACAAAAAAAAATATTCCAAACAAGCTTGCAGTATTTTTCATTCAAATAATGTTTACATTTTTTTGGGTTTGTCCATTCACAATGTAAGTATTATATATGCAAGTGTGGTTGGTTGTATGTAGTCTGGTTAATTGTTTTACCAACCATCCAACTATGCCAATTCTTTCCCTTACTTTCCTTGAATATATGCATACTTACATTACATATTGCTCCATTTTAATCTACCAATATTTAAAAAAAATATACATATTTACGTCTGTCTATTATACATTTCCACCAGTCTCAGACAAGAGATAGTATTGACGCCAAAAAATATCATAACTTTGAACATTCAATCGTGATTCCCCTGACGTTGATGAGCTAAAAAGGCTTAAATTTGTAGTTATCTTACAAAATATAGCGAACCAGCCAAGATTTGTTTATTGTCATATCAGTGTACAGTGTATTCATAATAATTTGCATTGTGCAGGACCATTTTGGTCTTTGCATTTTAGTCCCAAATGAAGTGAAGGCAAACAGAAAAGCAAATTTTAGGATTAACGTATTCTTCAGTAATAATCTTCTTCTTTTTTTAATGTAAGAGCATTACATCATAAAAAACTAATTATCAGTATGGGTACGTGTTTTAGAAATAATATAACAAATGTGCAACATCTGTTTCATGCCAAACTAAGCAAAAAAATAATTCACATCTTAAATAAGCAAAGAGATGAAAACGTTTATTGGAATTTTATTGTTTTGTTTGCGTATTTTTCATTCATGTACACTGATAAATAATATTTTCAATTGATATATTTTTTCTCTCTCAATTTTCCAGGAATGTTAGTCATGCTGGAAATATCGTGCATCATTTATTACTACCTGGCATATTGTAGTACTAATAATTGTAGAGGAAAGATTGATGTTATGCAATTAAAAATTTATATTTGGATTTTATAATTTTATTCTGTGAAAGAGTTTACAAATAGAGCAAGATAATGAGAGTTGCATTGGATTGGGAGGAACACACAAGATTTTTTGGCGTGTGTAATTTAGCAAAGTAGTGTAGCAGACTGCATTAGTTAAGTCAGACGACTGCCGTACATGACCGTCCTGTTTTTTGAGATGAAACAGAAACTTGTAATTAAGATAAACCATCGGATAAACGTTTATTTTTTAACATTCTTTGATTGCCCTGAAGCAGAGCAGAGGCGAGCAAAGAGAGAGAGAGAGAGAGAGAAGAAAAGGGATAGCCAAGTGTTTAAAAATGCATTCTGACTTGTACATACTCTATGATGTCTTATTTCATTTCAAATTGATTATGATGTGAAGATGACGAAGAAGCTGGAAGAGAAGAAGATGAGGGATCCTGTTTTGGTACGCAGCAACATCACATTGCATACATACCACACACTAGATTTCTCATTTCTGCCATTCTTCTCATCTCAATATTCCTGTTCAACAGAGAGGGATACCATGTAGCATACTACTCATTTCACATTTTTTTCTAGTCTATCCAGAGGCCTGATAAACCATTTATGATTTAGACATCAAGCTGCAGTTGAAAATGCACCACCAAAGCGCACCCCGTCTTGATTAAGCCTTTGACACAAACAGAAATATAACATCCATCGGGCATGACTCAACAAAATAATCAATGTAGTCGTACATAATATTATTATTATTATGTTCCCCATGTCCTCAGGATTGATGCCATTTAGATACTTTTTGTTAGTTAGCAGAGCATTTAATGATGTACAATGAGAGGAGATAAAAATAGTCCTCCCATATTATAAGTACTTGTTCAACACAGCATCTTCATTTCAATCCTCCTCCTAAAGCCCAATCATCATCATCATATCATGTATTCAGATTCAAACAAGATAATTAATTGAATAATAGGTGATGATATGTACCTCTGAATACATCCCAGCCGTTTGGCTCTTGCTATTCAAATTGTATAACAATCTAGATGGATATATGTATGTTATTCAGTACAACCATAATGCACTCTAGACCAACCTGCTTCACAATACCGGTTAATGAACCTCATTGTAACTTTCTAATATAAATTTTTTTACTGGAAGAATGTCGAAATGTGATTAGTGATTGCCATATGCGTGTGTGCGTTTAGTTTAGTTTTTTTTATTATATGAGAGGGTACATTAGTATTAGTTCTTTGGAGGATTCTCTGACAAAAAAAGGTAGAGAGTAAAGTACACTAATAACGTTGCTGACTATGCAAGAAATACCTATCTATACAGCTTATTTATTTGTCATTCTAGCTAATATACACTTGTTGTAATCAATCCTATTATCAATTTATTGGGTATCCATAGCAACTTTTGAAAATCAGCCAGCTTCCATGATCATTAATGCATGTGAGTAATGGTCTATTATAATTACACTACTTTATATTCATTATTCCGTTCCGTTGGAGAAATAAAGTTGGCACAAACAATCAATTAAGCAAGTCAAATCCCATTCGCTAATAATGTTCTGTTGAATAATAGAATTAATCTCTTCCCCAATCCTCAAGCGGATTTTATCCTTACCAAGAATCTCAAATCAAACCATCCAGAGAGCTTTGAGCACACACACGCGCGTGCGTTCCCTTGATTTTGGATATATTTTTTGGCGTGATGGATTTGCAGCTATGTAGTTTGGTATATCAACTTTTTTGTGTGCTTTGCTCAGCACATTTACGTAACTCAGAAAATAATCATTATTGTGTGAATAAACAACAAATGTATATTTTTTTCAGTTCTCCTCTTTTTTTCTCCATATCATCATCTTCGTCATCCATTCTTATCGGATTTTTTTTTGTCAAGCGAGTGTAATAACACTGTAAATGCACATTACATGTGTCATTAAAAACTAGCTATATTTGCTTCGTATTTTCTACCAGAGAGAGAGAGAGAGAGAGAAAAGTGTGCAATGCGTTACGGGGTTCTTTAGATGATGGACATGCATCACACCGCTGCTATTACTTTCTCATGTATTTATAAACTATTACCTAGATACTTTGTTCCTCAGCAAGTTCGTCTGTTCGGTCCGGGCATTCTATTGCCCTCTACCCACTAACTTAAAAGGCATGACTTGAAATGCTGAATGTTTGAGTAACTGTAATGAAAATGAACAATCAAATGACGTTGCAAATCGTAAACATTTACCACAGTAGTTATGTGTACAATCATTCTACAGCGTTATTTCCTCGCAACATTAAAGTTCTCATTCTGTTTCCTTTGTACATTCTGGTTACTTAATAATAATGACGGCCGCACGGTCGACCTAGTGCGTATCATTTAGTTGTTCATTCATATCCATTACAATAACAACAACAGCAACGCACGACACGACTCTCTCTGGAGCAAAAGCCAGCAGAGAAGAGATAGAGATGAGAGAAGTGGAGGAAGAAAGGATTTGTGTCGCACTACTCACTACTACTACTACTACTACAGTCTTCGTGTATACGTTTTTCGGTGCTTAATTGACCGAGAAGGAGAGATTAAATAATCATCGCTCCATTAATGCCTAACTTTTCCGCGTTGGATTGCTGATGTTTACGCAAAAAGGGCACCATTATATATGTTGTGTTTGTTCTCCCCTAATGACTTTCCTCTCATATTCATATTATTGCTTTTGTATCATCATCAATTCATCATTATAGTAGCAGGCTTAGAAGTGACGGAAAAGGAACATTGTGTGCCCGGAGTCATCTTTTGCACAGATTTTTATTTCATGTTAAGAACAAATATTATGACATAAATTACATTACGAATTTAAATTTTTACATTTAAATGTTATACCAAATCTTATTTTTAATATCACACTACACACAAGTTTTTTAACCAGAATTTCATTTTTTTGTTTATATACCTATAAAAAATCTTTTCACCCTGTACCTCGATCGATTGTGTCTTGTAACCTGGTAATCGCTGGGAAACATTTTATAAAATGCATATAAGTGTTTTTCTGAAGCAGTAATTATTTAGTGCTTACTATTTTTATCAAGTCATTTAAAATAAAAATATAAAAAACTTTATATAAACATAATTTTAACCGAGCACTTAATAATAATAAAAATTAATTCATTATATTCATAGTCATTTAATTACAGGAATATAATATTGATTGTTGGTCATTTTACATTTACACGGAAGATAGGGAAGCACATATGCTGCAGTTTAGCAAGGTTAGGTTTGGGAAATCGCTGTGCTGCTGGAGTGTTTCTCTTGGATGGCCTGGTCGAGATTGGGCATCTCGTTAATTATCTGTATCTGTATGTAGAGCGTTATAACGGCTTATTTTTATATTCTTATGACAGTGGTGGGCAATCTATAAAACTCCCAATTATTACGTCTTCATTGCAAATGAAATTATTATTATTGCTGTTTTATGCACCCCAGTTTTCATACAGGTTCCATATATCTAAGTGAAAAAATTGATTTAGAAATTAAACGAAAGAGAGAAAAAGTTGTCTCAATCCCGGATAGAAAAAAAATCGTAATTTACAATATACGTCCCCTGTGATTTTTTCCATTTACCATTTGAATACTTTTAAGTAGAATTGTAATGAAATTGGTAATGTCAAGAATCATGATCCCAAAGCACATTTCTCTATAATCATTTTTTTGTGTTGACTAGATTCAAATGGGAGAAAAATAGTGTACAGTATAATATGTACATACATCGAAAAATGGGAGAGAGAGAGAATGCTGAAGGGAATTTGAGATAGTTACAATTACATCATTACCTATTCATTCATTATTAATGTAAGCGCGACGAAAGAAACATTTATTCGCTTTGAAAGCAAACTTTTTTCTTAACATGAAAAAAAAAAGATAATGTGAATGAAAAAAAGGACTATTACTTTACCATGTTTAATACAAGAGGGAAAGAGAGAGAGAGAGAGAGGTATTTAAGT
>JAHZNC010006651.1:0-12507 GCA_027744095.1 Zhuqinia jingwanae | reverse complement strand
GCTGTGTGGTGTGTGCTGGGGTCATGTGTGCTGGAGTCATGTGTGTTGTGTGCTGGAGTCACGTGTGATGTGTGCTGGGGTCATTCCGCCAAGTATTTTGCAATATTGCAACTTGCAGAGTTCATCTTCAGCAACATCAACAACAACCAGACAAAGGACAGTGACAGTAAATCCAAAAACAGAGAAAACTTTTTATCCGCCGATACCAAATTTAAAATGTTTTCAATGAGTATTGCGTGTTATGTAGTTTTATATGTTCAATGAGCTCAAAGGTCTTTGTTATCATCATCAAATGCGTTCTTTTAGATGTTATGGATTTTATGATCAGCGATCATTTTGTAATTTTGTAGCGATCAGAATATTGAATACGTTCACTTGAGTATGGCAGTGGTTTAGTGGATAGATTTTGCAGTTCAAATTATTATATTTTTCATAGACTTCGTGATAACTTGATTTACAATTCATCAACAAATCAAAAAAGCTTGTATCAAAAATCAATGGACAAATACAAGTAATATGAAGTAAATTTTCTCTTTTTTTAAAACTTACGTCCAATAGTAGTATTAATAGACTCAACTCATCTCATAATGGCATTCCTTTTATTTTGAACGTGCTTAAATTACAAGATGTGCTTGAAATGAAAGTCAGAATTGTAAATTTGGTATGCCCGAATTTGAAAAAAAAAGATTTTCGTTCATATAAAAGTACATGTTTTTGGGTTTGAAATGAATTTAATTTACTTCGGCCATTATTAGTGTGTAAACACAATACTCGGGCAGCTCAAAATATGTACACCAAAATGGATAGGCTAAATTATTATATATCAAATCTTTAGTCATTAGTTGTTTCACATAATTCATATTCCCCTAAAAAAAGTTTTTTTAAAACTTAATTAACATCTTTTTCTTTTTTATTAGCCATACTACCAAGATACACTGTACAATGCCGTTTTAAATGTACACTTAAATAGGAGGCACACTTCTGCTCGCGGGAACAATAGGGACATTTGACATTGGCCTGATTGTTATGGACTGCATCCTTGTGAAGTTTTAGCGCTGGGGCCTTGGTGTAAATCCCCTCCTCACACAAGTCACATTGGTACTTATACAATTCCTTGTGAACGTCCTTCAAATGGATCTTGAGTGCCGTGCTGTTCACCACGCTTAATCCACAGTGCTTGCAATCTTTGGATAATGCTTGTGCCCTTCTTCGACCTTCATCATCACCTTCTGCTTGATGTTGAGGATGAAATCTTTTTGCATGTTGCATAAGATTTTGGTAGTTAGTAAATTTCATTCCACACAGGTCACAAATCCTAGAATACTCATTTTGACCATGAGCACCTGCCAAATGGGATTCCAAATCTACTTTGTTATTGTATCCCTTCTCGCAGAGATGACACTTGTACCTTGAGTTGTTTAAATGCACGTGATTTATATGATTCTTCAACTGATTCTTCCATGTAAACAACTTTGAACAGTGCTCACACTGAAAGCTTTGGAATCCCACCTGCTTGGCATGCTGTGCCCGAATGTGGGCCTTGGCGTCACCTCCATCTGGATCACCTCCTTGGCGAAATTTTTCTCCGCAAAGTTTACATTTCATCCGGATCAGTCCATCATCTTCGTTCATCACTTGTTCCAAGTTATCAGTATAGCAGTGCGCTCGAACATGCTTCTCTCTCTGCCATTTCCCATCGGTGGCTGCGGCCGTGCGGGGTATAGAAAAGGGGCACTTGTCGCACTGATAATATTTGCTAGTTTCTGCCACCAGCCTATGTCTTGTTATGTAGTGCTGTTCTAGCAAGCTTTCATTGCGGCATGGAAACAGGCAAACTTTGCAGTGGGTCGTTTTATACTGGACGTGTTCCTTCATGTGCGTCAGCATCCTTTTGGCAATGGTAAAAGTATCCCCACAGATTTTACAGGGGATTCCACCAGGTTTCTTCATATTTTTACCAGATTTTAAGCTATTTTTGCGATTCTTTCTGACACGTGCTAATACAAATCCTGGTGGTGGTGCACTTTGATCATCTCTTCCACTTCCACCCGAGTACGTGTTAATTTTTTTGGGAAGGTCAAAGTTTGTATGACTCCGAAACTCGTGTATTTTCAGCAATGGTTTGTATTTGAAACGGGCTGGACATTTGACACAAACATGTTGCTTTTTGTTCCTTCGCTTTCCCACCCTGCTTTGATCGAGAACAGTCAACTTATTGATCAAAGCCATTTCTTCACGATCCAGGGATTCCCCTAGTTGGTCATCATCCTCATAATCATCACTGTGTTGGCTATGCAAGTCGTCATCCCCACTATCGCTGAGATCGTTATAGTCGTTTGGGATCCAAGGGGAATGTTGTGGATCATCGTCAGCAGTATTATCGTCTTCAGGAGAATCAGTGGTCTTTGATTTTTTACACATTGGTTCCTCAAGCCCTGGTGTACTACAACGCCTCACGTTTCCCACCTGATCCACCAAATGACCTGAAATTTAAATTGTTAAGCTAATTAATTAACCTATATACCCAATTTATGATTACATTTATTCATTACACTCTACTGCCCCTCATTTACTCACTTACGTTTAAAAAACTCCCTTATCATCCGAGTAGAGTCCACAAACAATAATTGGCTTGTTTTGGTTTCCTCCACCACCATCTCTTGCTTGACTTCAAAGCTTAGTTTCATCTTTTCTTCCAAATTAGCCTTCACCTGCTTGATTTTTCGTTCACATTTTAACAACTGTTGATATGCCTCATGAGCAGTCCCAATCAGTTGGGAGCACGTTTCACAAGTTACAAACCAATCAGCTGGATTTGAAGATGTAATTAAATCTGTCGTTGTGCTTCTCAGTAAATTTTCACATTCTTCGCTGGGATAATCAAGTAACCTTCTTAGCACAAAAATTGCCCATAAATGACGTTTCAAAATACTAGCCTCATCAGCATCACTTTTACTACTGCATTTCTGATTGTTGATGTGACTGGTTGGATAATTATTTTGGTAGTATTTGGAAAAGTTTTTCCTTTGCACAGCTGTCCTTCCCAATGTTTGACAGCAAAATAAGCATAAAAATTGCTCATCTTCGTCCTTATCGCTCAACGTTTCCATTTCTATATGACGCCACATAGACTAATTAATAATTAAAACATTAATTAAAAAAGAAAGAAAATGCTAGGCTTTTTTTATTTTCTTCATTGCACTTGTTCAACCAATACTGCTGGTTGATCAGCTGAGACGTTGGTCTGTGTTGTTGTCTGGCTAATCTGAATTGTCTGCTCTTGTGTGCTTTGTTCCTTTGTGCTTTTTGCATTGAGCTGATAATGATAATATGATTTATGCGTTATTACTTATTATTTATAATTATTACTAAATTTTGGCTTTTGTGATATTATGACATTTATTTTTTGTCAAATTACAATAAATACATACGAATCTCTGGCATGTTCATTAAAAAATAAAGCAAAATCTGCAGAGCTCGTTTACCATTCTGTATGCCTATTCATTTTCACCTTTGAGCTACTCTGGCATTATAATTATTTTTGTGCAGATGCTTCCTTATTGCTTTGTTGCCATCAGAAGCAGCATTATCACAAACTGAACTCTTAGATGAACAAAGGTGGATATATAGGTATGGTCTTATTCGTCGTTATCAAGAAAAATATTAAAATTATGATTCACTTATGCCAATGATTTATCATTGGCATAAGTGAATCATTGCAATTGCAAGTCAATGAATTTAAAATTGTAATTTCGACCAAAAAAAGTTCTATTCCCAAGAATAAAAAAGCATAAACTTTTATATGTGTGTGGCCAGTTAACTATAGAAGAGCAAAAATGTTTGTGCTATTGCATTTTATTTTAGCGATCCTAACCATTAATCAAGTTTCTACTAAAAAGGTGTGGTCACTTATTTGGGAAGAGGATTTCAATGGAACTAATTTGAAAAACAATTGGAATTTTGAAATTGGATGTGACGGGTTGGGGTAACCGGGAAGTGGAATGCTATACAGATAACCAACAAGAAAACAGTAGACAGGAAAATGGTATTCTCATTATCACTGCAGCACGGGAAACCGAAGACGGTGAAAAAGATGACATCATAACTTCAACCCGAATGATGACAAAGGAATCATGGCGTTACGGGAAAATTTCAATGAGAGCCCGGCTTCCAAAAGGCCCGTTTTTATGGCCCGCATTTTGGATGCTCCCAAAAAATTCGGAGTATGGAAGTTGGCCTCGCAGTGGAGAGATTGACATTTTGGAGTATCGTGGCTCAAAACCTCATGAAATTTGTGGAACCTTACATTTTGGTAGTCATTCTCATGGCAATGGTCACAAAGTATGGGGATCGGGAAATGTCGGCTTTCCATTTGACTTTAGTGAAAATTTTCATGAATTTAGTTTAATTTGGAATGCAAGTGGGATGTGGTGGTATGTTGATGGCAAATCATATCATAATCAATCCCTGCAGATTAAAATGCTTCCGGGGTATTATGAGAAAGAGCATGAGCCTTTTGATAAGCAGTTTTACATTTTAGTCAATTTGGCGGTAGGGGGGAACTTTTTTGGGCAGGAGACGTTTCATTTGGATCAAGTGGGCAAGTGGGTAAAACCAACCTATGAAATTGATTGGATAAAAGTATGGCAAACAAAGGGATAAACAATTGTGCCGCTAATTAAATTGTCCCCATATTAATTAAATAAATTATTTGACAAATCTTATGCATTTATTAATGCGTATTTAATATTTAGCTAATAGATAACTAATTACATTAGAATCTACAAAAAAAGAGACACATCAGCAAGCCACAAATAAGCTTAGTATATTATGGACAACAACAAGCATTCATTATTTTACGGGTACTTGATAACCAACACCACGTTTATCGTCTCGCTTCCAGTTTTCGTTTTCATGACCAGAAAAAATGTGCGCTGCAAAACAAAGCGGATAAAGGACGGACCTCTCTCCCTATCCATATTGTGAAATGGTCCAACCTTCAAAGTTATTTTGGGACAGCTTCGCAAGAATCTCGGGCCCCACTGTCCATACACCCATCGTCTCCAGATTCTCAAAACACTCGACGAATGGACAGCCGGCATGCTCCCCAAATCCAGTACAATGGAACACAGTATTGCTAAAAATGTGGCGCCACTTACTAAAATGGTATTCCAAACCACTGGAAACTGTTTCTCAAAAACAAGAAAGGCATATAGACTTGTGATGATACCCATCCCACCAAAGAACTGAAAAGCAGGTAGCACCACATCTTGGAAACAAAGGTTGCAATAAATCAGGAATACTTGCAGCTGTCGATACAAGAGTCCAATTTTCTGTTGTTGGTACAAAGTATTTGAGTGTCCCAAGGATTTTACTAAAAGTTTAAGCAATTTTAAAAACTTGTTGATTTTCATCAAACAGATTAGAAACATGGTTGCCACCAAAGAGCCGTTAATGGCACTAGGGACCATGTTTATAAACGATATTATGAATATAGTCACCCGAAACATGAATGTTGAGCAATTTCAAAAAATGTAGCTATAAACCGGGCCACCATGCAAACAAGGCAAACTTAAGGCCACAACTGGCATTGCAACCAGATTAGCAAGCACAATGAGCACTGCATTGTATACCAGAAGGAACTGAAAGAGGCTGGACATTCGTTTTCCTTTGTTTGAAGTTGGCTTTGTACAGAATAAATCAAAGTTGGATAAGTGACTCAGTAAATTTGCGTATTTGTTACATAGTAAGAACCAAAGGAATCCTGTCAACTTTGTAATGAGCAAGAGACTATGATACAACAGCACAATTATGTTTTTGGTTTCGGGGCAAACTGCGGCATAGGCTAGTTCCAAGCTTGTAAGGCACAGCGACGTGATTTGTACAGTGGTCAAGATTACATGACATCTTTTTTGAGTTTGGCATGCCAGAGCTGCTGAAAATTTTCCCCACAACATTTTACATAAAAGAATAAATTTAAAAGTTGGATTACTGAAAACTTTAGTCGATTTTTTTTTCAAAGAAGAAAGAATTAGCACAGCCTTTTTCATCTATAAAATTTTGGGTAATTTGAAACTATTAACTTGCCCTTTTCTGCTACATGTTTGATCAACCGTAACTTTTATTATGAATACGTATGCAAACACAAGTGGCAGTTAAAACAATTGCTATAATTATATTTTGATTAACAAAAATTCTTGATTTTATTTAATATTTTTTTGGTGACATGAATATATTTATAGTTCTGTCGCATGTCAGGATTCTCATATTTACGTATGTAAATTACGGGTTATTCCAAAGAATGTGACGTTGCTGGGGTTTGATTATTATATGGAGAGTTCACGCTAACAGTGGATGTCATTGCGAAAGGGGGAAAGTAAAGTTTCTTTCCAGCTTTTGAAGGTTTTTATCTGCCTTCATCATCAGGAATACCAACAATATTTAAAATGGCAAAGGAATAAGGATTACAATATTTTGTACAACCGTTGTGATGTGTTGATATAAAGATACACTTGATTAAATATGTATGTCGTATACTTGTTCATCATATTTGCTCGGCATACTTTCCGGAAATAATATCATAATATTAATGTGGCTTACGAATTTAAACGATGCGATGATTGTTCCGCATGTTCCTGTATAATTTACACAGAATATTATATTTGACAGGGTATTAGGGTATTAGGGCATTTCTCAATATTCAAAAAAGGAAATTAAACATAAATGTTTGGAAAAAGTAATTAAAATTATTAGCGATTGATTTTGGTTAAGAAGAGTCAGTTGTCAGTTGTGTTCAAATACAAATATTTTAGGGAATCACACAAACATAGAAATGATATTCCTGACAGAACTCTTAAATCAATTTTAGCAAGACGGATGGACTGCACAGATAAAATTAATGACAGAAAGTGTAAATAAATATAAAATTAGTGGCGAAAAACGCTATACCTTATTCCTTTAAAATATTTCTAGAAGTAATTGCTCCACTGACGGCGTGTTCCATGAGAATTCGGGTTAAAGTATGGGAATGATTGTGGAACACGAGAAAGTATTACGCTTGCCTTCCACGTGGAAACCTATATCATAGAATATAAATGATTCCAAGTTATACGAGTGCTCGTAGTCTAAATATAACTATGCAAAGGAGGAGGGGAATTCGGTTGTTCGGGTGAATCTTTATCATTTTCAATTATTAGCCCCCTCTCTTTTTCAGACGAAAAGTTGGTAGCAGTCAAACTGTAAATCACATGGGTAATATTTTGTCTATGGTTGAGTTGTTGAGTTCATGGCAAGCAACAGGGTTTTTGTGATAGGAAGTTTTGACGGGAACACTTTTGTATAAACATGCTGGGTAATGGAATGGTGGAATTTGATGAGAAATATGTTTGTATTCAAGCCCTGTATTTTCAAGAAGGCTTTAAAATCTGATTCCACTACAAGCACAAGGATTTGGTCTTACATGCCGCAAGAATTGGCTAACCTTTATTTTAAAAAATGGGAGGAAATTGGATGGCACTCAAAAATTGATGGCTTGATGGTTGAAATTGGAAAAGCTCAAGCGGCAAAGGTGAATGTCGACCTAAGACCAATGCACAAGTTTACAACCCCGAAAGTAATCCAATTAAATTCCTCTTTAGGGTACATCATGATAGCTCATTGTTTACTGGGCATCCTCATCTTTCTCTGTGTTGCTGTTTGCAGGTTTCGAAACATTTTTTTGGGAAACGTACACTCTTATATCTTCAAAAGCAAAAGTAACAGCAATGAAAAATATACCACCGCGACTTAGAAACAGCTTTTTAAAAATCTGTCAATGTCGCTGTGGCTTTATATCTTGGCTACGTAAGCAAACAGTGAAATGGTTAGATATATAAAGTTATTAGGATGATCATTATGCCTATGCATTCATGTATAATAAAATAGATGAACGCTATTTTAAAAAACTATGATACGACCATCTTGCACGACAACATTCAAATGTGGTTTCATTATGCATCAATATTGTTGTTTGAAATTGAAACGACATATTGATTATTCACATTGCCAAAGGAACTGCGGCGCCTATCGTCGAAACAATTTTTTTTGTGCGAGTAATAATGACAATGTGTGCTCACGAGGAAGCGGAAATAAACACACTTTGTCAAACAGAAATTAAATGTTTTGTGGTGTGATACAATGCCTATCACAAGGATGTTAAAAGTTAAAAAGACCCCAATCAAACTGATGAATTTAATGGGCAATTTGGACAAAATGGATTAAATGTCCAAAAATCGAAATTAAATAGTGTTCACTTTACCCCATGACATATGGCATATCATGAATGCATATATATATTTTGTAATACATATTTTCTTGATTCAGTCATTAACAAAAATTGTGGATTAGTTAACTTTTGTCTATCGTCCAGTGAACGTTTCAAAGTTGGTCCACTACTTGTCATACGAAAGATATAGAGCATGCTTCTGTAAATTCATGTTTCCATAATTAGTTTTTCAAGGAAAAACTTAACATGTATCCAAGCCATTAAGCTGACAACCATTAAACTGACAGCCATTAAGCCCGACACTGTGTTGCAAAATATTTGTTTAAATTTTAAATTTGCTAGCTTCAAAACTAGTTAGGTAGTTATAGCTAGATTGAATACATATTTTATAGAATTCGTGTTTCAGATGTGCGGATGCGTTTGTCTTATTTTTGCAATTGTAATTTTGTTTTTGCACAAATTTTGTTTTTGTTTTCGTGACATGAAACAATTTATTTAAAAAAAAATGATATTGTGCCTTGTTTTTGTTTTGACAATTGTCGAAATGAATTCAGAAAGCAAATTAATTGGCTATTAACACATTTGTGTGTGATAAAAAACAAACAACAAGGTAAATTACTTTGTGAGCTTCCTTTTCTGAAAGTTTTTTTTTTGCCTTTTCACCACTTATTTACAGGAGGATCAAAATATTGCTTTTGTTGAGACTAACGTTCATTTTAATTCGAGAAAAACCAAATATTTTTTGTTAAATGTCCCATTTTTTTAAACACATTTTTTATTTTTTATTTATTGTTTCTGGTTTGTGTAAAATTGTTTTCGTCCGCAGCATTTCTTTAGAGTATTTTCAACATTGTACACAATTTTACATTGGCAATAACATCACTACTGAGGATAATAATGATAGTCTTATTGTTCCAATTAATTATCAGCAGCGGCCCAGTTTTTTATTTAATTTCTCTGCCATCCAAAGAGGCCCAGAGGCCATCTACTTTGAATTTAAGCCCACCAAACTAGTAGAGGTTCCCAAGTTTCGGTATCCTTGTAACGTGGCGTATATAAAGGTTCAATCTCAAATAGTGGCAAATGGGGGCAATAATGCTGCTCAGTTTTTATACGAGCATCTTGAGAAATTGAATGGAATACTGAAAAAAGATGAAGATCACTACGTATTTTACTCCAATAAATATGGTAGGAGTGGACTTTTACAATCCATCTTTGAAAATGGGCCGATTGCTTCCTACATCAAAAATAAAATTGGCTATCAACGTGGAACAAGGGAGATATTCTCTACTTGCTTTTACTGTGGCGTCGGTGGGACACCCACGCTTGTTAAGATCCCCTCATCTCTTGAGTTCCCCGACCACTTGACAAATTTTCATGGAAAAATATTTCGAGTGAGCTGCCCAATGCTTTCTCGTTGGATCTATGAAATCCGGGAGAGTTCTACCGCCCCTGGAGAGTGGATTTCTGCTCGTGGGATCTACAAGTTTGCGTTTGAGCATCTTCAACTCAAGTACAACTTTTCTGGGATATTCTTTCCTTCCACTGGAGGGGGCACTGGTCTGAAACGTCCAAACGGGTCTTGGGTGGGCGTTGTTGGGGATATATTAAATGGGCGCGCTGAAATTGGGCAAGCCATTGGTCAAATTTACGCCAGGAATCAAGTGGTTGGCTACACATTCCCAATATCGTATACATGGCTCGCGTTCACCACCGGGATTCCACAGCCTCACTACAGCTGGAAATCAGTTTACTGGCCTTTCGAACCATCTCTCTGGTTTTTGGTGATAGCAGGATTACTGGTTTCTTTTGTTGCCCTGGTATTTCTTTTAAAGGCGAGTGGTGGTCACTTGAAAAGCTGCGCAAGTCAAACAGCTACATATTTGATGTCCACTTTTCTTGAGCAAGATGCCAAACAACTTGACTATAGTCAGCCAGTGCGAATCCTGGTGGCGTTTTGGATAATATTTGCCATGTTGGTCACCACTGCCTACAGATCCAAGCTTGTCAGCCTGCTAAGCTTTCCAATACTGGAGGATCCTCCAAAGACCTTCAAAGCTTTGGCTGATGCTGGGGAAAATGAGTATCATATAACACTCCAATATTTGAGGGGAGCAGCTTACTCGGTTTTGAAAACCAGCACAAACCCCACATTTCAGACAATTTTCCGTCGTATGGAAATGGAGGAGGATGCCGCAAAATGCTTCCAAGGTGCCATTGGAACCACACATCGAGTCTGCCTCTCGTGGGACACCATCGCGGAATATGCATACAATAGAAACCTGAGTGATCGTCATGGAAACGTGCCTCTGGTCAAGGCCCCGGACACAAGCTCCTTCATTGTGATTGGCCTCATATTTCCCAAAAGGGCTGTGTTCCGACTGAAGTTTGACTTTGTATTGAGTGCTGCAGCGGCCATGGGTCTTACTCAAAAGTGGATTGAGTTGGATAACGAGTTTGTGAGAAATGAGCGTTCGGAATGGGAACGGGCTACCAATAGATCAAAGCCAGTATATCCGGAAGTGAAATCCATCAAGTCACTCAAGAGGGAGAATTTGATGGGAGCATTTTACGTTCTTTGGTTGGGAATTTGCATGGGTCTCATGAGTTGTATTGGTGAGTTTATATTCAAAAGGATAAGTCACAAAGCAATTTGGTGAAAATTACCCGAAAAAAGGGAAGAAGTCGAAACTGGAATTCAATCACGAGCGTTTGCAGCTAAATCTAAAGTACTTGCCAAAAATTACAATTCTGAGCAATCATTTGTGTTTATTTTTGCTTCCATACTCCCATCATGAAAATAAATATAAGGACTATAGATTATTAAGAATATGTAATCATGAATGTATGCGTGTGCGACGAATCTTTATTCTGTGCGGCAGGAGTTATAGTTGATCATCAATCAACAATATTATGCACTTGTATAAACTTGTACTTATTGCAATTCGGGCTGTAAAAGAATATAGATGGGTGAGTGTGGCTAATTTAGGCAAATTAATACAATAAAATAATTTTTCCTTCAAATTTTTTTTCATCATGTATTAATGACAAAGGATATAACTTTTATTATGTTCAATATTTTTCTTTAAAACAAATTATAATGTCTAACTAGAGCCGTGGCCGGTTTGCATAAATTGGGCCCATTCGTGTATAGTTGATAGTTAACTCGATTTTAAACAGAAAAAGCTATACGACGAATATGAATGAAAGACCGTGCTATTATAAATCTAATATTGCAAATTTTATGGAAATTACCTAATGAATAAGCTAATTTGGCTCATTTAGTCCAAATGGTTCTAATAAATTTTGCAAACTTGACGAGATACTCGTATAGTATATCAATTTTTCGATGAATTTTTTTTGCAAAGTTCATGCTACTTAGGCATAATTAATCCAAACACGTAAGAGCACTTGCCCAAACTTGAGAAGCTCTATCGATTTATACAATAAAAACTTTTATGCAAATTAGCTAATTAGTATACTAATAAGAAGTAGTAAGCCAAAACGCGTGAGAGCGCTTGCCCAAACTTGAGATGCTCTATCGATTTACGCAATAATTTTATTTATCATCGTACCTTAACACAACTTTGTTTTCAAATTTTTTATTGTAAAAATTCATGTATAATTTTTGAAATTAAGCTTATTAAGTGGTTAGTATACCA
Source organism: Zhuqinia jingwanae (assembly GCA_027744095.1). Taxonomy (NCBI): domain Eukaryota; kingdom Metazoa; phylum Arthropoda; class Collembola; order Entomobryomorpha; family Paronellidae; genus Zhuqinia; species Zhuqinia jingwanae. Next base: position 582 of record JAHZNC010006651.1, on the reverse strand, counting down.
ATCAGAAATTTAGTATGATAAGTGAAATTAACGTCTGACATACGTCATGTCCGACTGTCATATTATGAGTAAACCAAATGGCGCTTTAAGCTAATTAGGAAATTTATAAGTACTAATTAGGCGAAACGGCGCTAATTAATATTGCAAAATTGATGAGCTCTATCGGTTTATGCAATAGAAAATTTTATGCAAATTAGCTTATGTGTTAATTGGGGTATTAATTAGCAAAAATAATGATGATATTCGAAATCGGCATATCAAATTACATCGCTATATGAAATATAAATATTTATGCAAATTTTATGCAAATTAGCTAATTACTAGGCTAATTAGCACTAATTAGGCGAAAATAGCACTAATAAATATTGCAAAATTGATGAGCTCTATCGGGTTATGTAATAACACTTTTTACGTAAATTTTATGCGAATTAGCTAATGAGTACTAATTGGGGTATTAATTAGCAAAACTAATTATGATGTTCGTGATCAGCGCATCGAATTACATCGGTTTATTAAATAAATAAAAATTGCGCAAATTTTGATCATAAGGGTCTATTGAATTGAATTGAATTGCAGCTTTAT
>JAHZNC010006650.1:0-10349 GCA_027744095.1 Zhuqinia jingwanae | reverse complement strand
GAAATACCATTGAAGATGATTGAAATTCCCTTGTAGGCCTATTGATTATTGATAACATGTTAACATGAATCTTATATCCCAGTGGATATGTTACTAACGTTTCTGATAGATCCCTAAAATGGCCGGTGGGCTATATAATGTTATGCTACAAGATATCCGTGACCGTTACTAAATTTTTGCACTGGAACAAAAACGAAACGAATACCCGGCGCAACCTTTTTTGATAATGCTTGCTTGTAGCTGTTCGGCTGCCTTGTATACATGTATAATTCGGCTACGTCGCGTCGCTACCTGTATCTTTCCTGAAGGCAACAGGATCTTGATGGAAACAACAAAATATTTGTTTCTGTTATAATTCAAAAAATATAAGCATGTTTTATGACTTTCACCCTTTTTAACCAGATACATTTGTTTGTATGACAATAATATTTTGTGTACAACTTGATTATTAAAAACAGCTCCATATTCCACGTATGTAATAGGTGCATAAGTGTATGTAGTTGTTAACGTAGTTTGCACAGCTTGCTTTCAGCAGATAAAACTTAGAGTTAGTCAGTCAGTCAGTTAGTAAGCCGAGTGGGTTCTTCATGTTTAGCGTTTCTTTTCGCAGTTGCAGTTCACACTTTAAAGATCAAAGTCATACCAAAAATATTTAAAGTGATCCAGATTTACTTTACTCTACTAACGTACATCTGATTTTATGCCTGGCGATTAACAATGCACAGGTAAGATTTTTGTTAAAAATACGATTTGATGGGGAAAGTTAGAGGATGAGGAGGAGTTGTATTAAAAAACTGTATTAAAAATAACTAGACGCAATTCGTTGATTGTTATCACGCAGATGTAATAATTTTTGCAATGTAAAAATGCATTTGTTCTTCTATTGCAGACTTCAAAGGGAGGTTTGCATATTTTGCAATAAAGCGGTTTATGACATGTGTCGTCACATACGGAAACATATTGGAGAGAAGCCGTACTTTTGCCGCTTTTGCTCCAGGGAATTTATTACCAAGAGCGCAAAGAAGATCCATGAAAGGCGACACTACTGTGACATTTGTGGAAGATGCTTCCGTAGACCTACTTATGTCGAAGCTCACAGGATGACCCATCAAGACGTGGAAAGGTAATTGTGCAGCGCACAAAACTCCAACTTCCAGCTATTGGAGGAACCTTTTTGTCCGTCATCATCACCCATTTGCAACCATTATTAAGATGAATTCCATGTAGAAATAAAATATCGACATGCGGTCGATTGTAAATTTATATTTTACATTTGCATAGAAAAAATGTACCCCTTTTACCCGTATACCAATTGTGTTAGTAATTAAAGCCTCCTCATGTTATTTACTCATCTTATATAAAAGCAGTTTGTAAATTAGGATTAAAATGTTTAACATCCCTGACAATAGATAACACACTTGCTCTGAAATAAAAGTCATGCATTTGTCAAGAAAATTGGAGTTGGAATTTGGTTACTATCTCTCTATTCATTCAAATGTATATATTGCATAATATTGCATTCTGGAATTCTTTAATGTGAAATTTGAGACGGGACCGTCATCGTAGTACTTTCTCATCCTGAATTTTATTTTCTTAATAACACCTACATACATACATACATGCATGCACAAGAAATAACCCATCATCTGCACTGCATTTGCATTACATCGTGTATACCATTTTCATCAGGAAATATTTCTTTTGATGGATGACTTGAAGAAGAATTCACCTATTTACATATTTCGTGTGCAATATTGGTTATTTTCAAGTATCGGGAAAATATTATCCGCCACTACCATATTCCATTATGCATTAATTTTGTCGCTTCATTTCCGTTGTCTCTAACTTATGCACTGATCAAAGTTCAATGAAACTTTTCATGTATATAATTAAATTATTACATTACTAGAGGAATAAACCATTGTACCACATTAAACAATACGTCTCACATAGCCCTTGAAACCATTCAGCAACCCAGCCTGAAATTTGCATCGACTAAATTATATTTATTTTTACCATTTAAGTAAACTGTGAATCCTTCCTGATCCTGCAGTAAAAAGAATGGTAAATTTAACGCATATTATTGTAATATTTGAGACAACGTTAAATAAGTTGAGGACATTGCTTTTCATGGAAGTAGGTTGATAACGGGCAGCGGAAGGTGATGATGTAGAACGAAGACAGCAAGACAGCCGGGCACATGATTGAAAGTATTTTCTTTGTTACCCTTTTCAAAAATATTTGAAAGTTTTCAACTATCTGATAAGGACTTTTTTCCTTTGATAATGAAGTATTATAACTACTGTCAAAAATTATTATGCTAATCAAATATTATTGAGCTTTTTGTAACCATAAATACACATTTTGTTTTGAATACAAAAAGAAAGCATTAAGATTTCTTTGTTCTGAAGTGCACAACGTTTGAGTATGTACTACAAAAGATCATATACGCAATTGCTAATGATTTCATTTGTAATTACATTTTTCAGTGTCTAATCTAAATTGTATCGAGAGGTTTTTGTTTGTACTGAAACATTTTGCATTTCAGAACAAAAAAATCTTTACTTTCTTTTTGTTTTTAAAAGAAAATGTGTATTTATGGTTCCAAAAAAGTTCAATAATATTTTATTAGCATAATTATTTTTGATAGTAGTTAATGTTTCATTATCAAAGAAAAGAAAAAGTTCTTATCAGTTAGTTGACAATTTTCAAACATTTTTGAGATGAACAACAAAGAAAACATATTTCGATTGAATTTTGGTCACAAAGATAACTATCTTCAATTTTTCAATTAGCATACAAAATTTTATTTAGTGTACTTTGCTATCAACTTCCGGTTGAAAGCCGTATAAAAGTGGAGTCCCGACAAATTATCAATTCATTATTTTGTCGAACTTCTAAGTTGTCAGACGTGAAAATCTTGCTCTCTCTCTCTCTCAAAGTAAGTCCAGCTAGCGCTAAGACTCATTGCACAGTCCGTACCGTGATCTGACATTCCAACTGTTGAAGCTATTTGTTGTTTATATTTTCAATCTCTGAGAATTTAAGTCCCGATATTGGTGAATCCAAGTCATCGTTTGGATCCAAGTTCATTGACGAGTAAACTTCAAGTGGAGAACTGGAACTCAAGATGTCGAAGAAAAACGGCTTCCTGATATACATGGAATCAATGAAGCCCAATTTTTTGGCTGCAGGACATCAACTCACTGGAGGGTTGAAAGATTTGGTCGATTTATGTTCCGACGGTTGGCAGGTAACTGTATTTTTCTCTCTTAAAATAAATAAGTGAGAAGATTAATGTACGTTTCTACAAACAGGATAAAAACTTGACGTATTTTGTAATTTTTTAAATTAAATTCCAGGCGCTTCCACAGGAAGAAAAGAAAAGATACTCGGATGACGCCAAGGCCTACAACGGACGCCGAACCAAACACTCAGATGGAGCCCAGCAAAGCGATGAACCGACTCTACCAACGATAGTAACGGACGAACCCGAAAACTCGCATGCGCAGGATCTTGCGGTTATGGAAAATGCTCGTGGCGTTGTTTGTCGTATGTTCGAAAACAAGGACTGGAGGAGTCAACCCTTGGTAATTTGTACCTTCAGCTTGTATGTTGAGCCAGGTTATGCACAAGTGTTCTTGCCAGCAGAAATTGGACTTGCGGCATTTTCAATCAATGATGGCGTTATTGACAATTTTTCACGGATTATTGATCCAGGTAAGTTTCCAAGGATAATTTTGTGTGTCTGAAATTTTACAACTTAAAAATATGTTCACTTTCATGAATTCAATTAATTTTTTTTTAAAATTTAAGGTCCAGTTCCACTGGGATATGGAATCGAGGCTGTTCATACGGCAATAAGTTTGGGACTGCCACAATTTGGAACCGTTCCAGAGTTTGCTGATTACGAGCCTATTATGATGATCCTTGAAAGCTTTCTGCAACACGTAAATATTTAATGAATTTACTTTTTCCAGTACAAGGGCAGTCTCCAGGGAGGTGACAATTTGTATATATTTGCATTTGAATCAGAATACGTGCAAATTTCGCGGTGCCTTGAATGGTTGTACAAAAAGACAAGTAAGGTTTACTCCTGCAAGAATTGTTATTATAAAAGTCTACAAGTTTAGATAACTAAAAAGTAATAATATGCTCATATTTTTATTTCAGATTATCGCCTTCCAATCAAAATTTTAAGCCTTAGCCTCTGGTGCTACTTGGCTTCCGCGTACTCTACTAAACCATTGGAAGGCGCATCTGGTGGAAATCCTTCCTTGCAAATAAAGTCTGCATCCTCACGCGTATCAACTCATCGCAAGTTTGGAGAATCGCTTATTGGAACCTTTGCCTACTCCTCATTGCACCCTTTGACTAAATTTGGTGTATTTGTGAGTGAGGATGACGTCGAAGCTGTGATTAAAGAGGTGGATAATTTCAAGTACTTTGATGAGCTGTGCTGTGTTTTTCATGTGAAGGTACGAATTTAACAAAAATTGATTTATCATTTACATCTCTCACCAAATGCCAAATTTATTTACTTATTTATTTTTACCTTTCCTTCAATTTTTTAGGAGGGGCTGGAAATTCAAAACTGTGCTTTGACTTCGTCCAATCGCTATGCATTTAGCATTCTGGAAGTCTTAACTTTGAGCAATGAAGTTCCCATCATTCGCGGAGCACATTTTCCGGAAATCGATAATTCACGCGTCGAGAAGGCGCGCCGTTATAACATGCTTCGCCGTTGGGGTATCACGCACAAGGAGGAAGAAATGGAGGTACGTCAACATAATGAACCTGAAGAACCAACTCCGCCCCGTCATTCGGACTTCCGCCGCCGCCGCCGCTCGGGAGAACAGCCTGACGATTTGGGTCGCCGTTTCAGGGTCGGTCGTAGAGAAGATGAAGGAGTGATGCAGGAAGCACTACTACCTCCAAGGGAGTCTAGTACTCGAAGACGAAGGGATAGCCATGTAACTTTCCAGGACTCGCTTCCACGGGAAGAAGGCAATTCCTTTGGCAGAGATCAATATGTGGAATCTGGAGAAGCTGACAGCACCAGAAGGGCTTTCTATGGAAGGGAACATGAAAATGGAGAGAATAGTCACTCAGGGCAGCATATTGGTGGTGGAACTAGCCAATCAGAACGCAGGAGGTTGATGACTGGTGTTGACACTGGAAGGGACAGAGGAATCGTACGCTTGGAAAATATTCCATCTATCTTTTATGGATCACAAGCCTCAGCTAACGATAAACGCTAAGAATATTTCAGCCGGGAATTCAGAAGATGAGAAGATTTAAGATAATGCACTTTGAGTAGATTGTAATTATGTATGTGTTATGTAAAGAATGAGTTAATATTCTTTGGATCTGTTATGAAATGTCGTAGTATTTCTGTGAATTGGCGTTGTTATCATCCTTAAGTTATCTTATCATCTTCAAGTTATAGCGTTGGTTTTTTTTGTTTCAAATAAATTATTATTCTACTATCATATTAATCGTTATTGTATTATAATGCAAATTGTTTTATTATTTCATGATCATTATTTACAATCAGCTAACGATTCATTACGCATGTGAATCACCCAGTTTGTGTTTCATGTAAAAAAAAGCATTTAAATCCAATACATTCGTGTCTTTAGTGAAACAAAACTAGAAACTTCAATGTGTGTTTTGCAATGCCGTGCTATTTTAAAAATAAATAATATTACACTCATCTAAAATAAATTATTTTTAATTACTCACAAGAAGTATTGTAACTATTCCGTTGGGGTATGATTGTGTGCTTTAAGTGCAAACTAATCCAACCATACGTATGTAATTATAGCTTCCTTTTAAAGTTATAAAAAGGGTTTTAAATTACCAAGCTAAACCCATAGACTTTATGAAACGATTTTTTATGAAATGGTATTGATAAGGTTAACAGAAGCAAGTATTATGCAGTCATGATATTTTATGAAACTTGCAACTCAGATGCATCCTTATTGGTCGAACGTCTAGACGTAAGACGTAATGGCGAAAACTTCCGGAATAAACTCTTATGTGCGTTTTACAAAGTCAATTTTATATTTACTTTACATTTTTCAGGCTTCGTATTTTTATTTGCTGGGTGACATGATCTCTTACAGAAACTAACCCGATGTCATTACTACCGTTTCATATCAATCCAGAGAAAGCTCTATATAAAATCATAATTGTATCAACCTAGATGCTCTCGGAGTTTCTGCTTAATGCAGAGAAAACTCAAGTTTTGTTGTGTACCACAGAACGACAATGAAATAAAAATAAGAGTTTTTCAAAAAGGCTGAACCGATTCTTCTTTTTTTGTTGCTTTATTACATAATTTGTTTTAATCACAACTTTTATCCAATTACGTTTCTTGTCTAAGGCTACATTTATTATCTATCAATTCATCGAGATAGATAACGTTACATTATAATTGACTATTATATTTAAAAATTGTGCTTCATCAATCAACTATAATTAATTATATTTTATAATTATCTCACCATGTTATTTGTTTTGTTATATTAAAAAAACACATACATTGACTTTACAGGTTTAACATCTTATCATATATGAGTATCTCATAAGTTACTTTATAAAAGTATATAAGTAAGTATCTCAAGTATCAAGTATGTGAGTTCTATATTTATGTAACCGGTACATCATTAATTCATAATTTTATGTTTTATAAATATTAAAATATATTATCTCCAATCTATACATGCGTTCAACACCAAAGAATTCATTCCACAATTTCCATTTCGTTAGAATCAGGTGCTACCACTTCAAAATCATACAGAGTTTCATTTGTGAAAGATTCAGGGGCAGGAATTGCGCTGGAGTCACATGTAGCCACAGGTGAAGGAGTAGTAGTAGTTGGCTCCTGGGGAAGGGGTACCAAACCTACCATCCCGGCGAAAGACTTGGAGCGCGCCTTTTTCATGTACACATCCAACTCCTTATCCAGGTCAACTTTTTGCTTTGATTTAGCTTTGGACATGTACTATAAACAGATATAAACCACCAAAGTTATAAATTTTGCAGGATCAATAATTTCAAAAGAAAAAGCAGAACAAAAATGCGGTAACTTACACTCTCAAGCTCTTTATCCAGCTCATCCTTACTATTGCGGCGGCATTGAGAAAACTTTCTCCGACCAGTGGCAAGTACATTTCGCCCACCAGAGAAAGCCAGATTCCTCCGACCTTTGGAGGTATTATTCCCATGGGATCGAGGATCTCTGTTGAATAAAATATTATATTAAATTTGTTTAAATTAAAACCAGATACGTCTATACATAAATCTGCAATAGATATTATGAACTTCTAACCGGAGAACTCTCTCAACTCCTAAACTTGATAAACCGTCGCTTGATCGAGCTGTTAGCTTGCTTCTCCCACGCTGTCCGACAACAAAACCCCCACTTCCTCGACGTTTGACACGTCCAACACGATTTTTCATTGGGAACTTTTGGATTGATCCCAGGGCATCAACTGTACAAAAAAAAACAGATTTTGTTTATAAAAAATTAGCTATGAATGCATGCATATGCAAAACACTTTTCCACTAATTTAAATTAAACTTACACTTCCCCATTCTTTGGACACTGCCCGAACCTCGACCTAATTGCATCTCCATCGTTCGAACCTGTGCACGCAACCGTATGATTTCTACATCTTTTTTGGCATTCACAACAGCCAACTTCTACAAACGATGAAATTTAAAGTATTAGTTATTCTAAGTACCGAGCCAAATACAAATATAAATCAAAATACTAAGGGAACGAATTCTTCAAAAGTACATGAAAACGCCCTCCTTGTTCGCAAGCGACACGTCCCATGTTCGCAATAATAGTTTTATTTGATCGAGTATTGTAATCCTCGCATCCTGTAACACGCCTTATCACCCCAGAATTTGGCCGCAGAGGATTATGGCTCGGAACACTCCTGAACCTAAAAAAAAGTTCATCATTACTGTCGTGCTTGACTAAGGTATAGGGGAAAAATAACTTTATGTTGTTATTGCAGAGTAGATTAAAGCTTTTTGTTCCTTGTTCAACGATTACTTTATTACTGAATTAAAATTATTGAAACATGTAACAAAAAATTATTACTTAATTGCTATACTAGTTAATATGACCAAGAACATTTCTCTTGAATCATGCTGTAATTATTGGTAGGTTTTACCTGACCTACTTCTATCTATTCATAGAAATCTATAAATTGTTCTCCATGTCCTGAGTCTGATGTGATCATGGAGAATAATTATGCAGAAATATTGCGAATATTAATTACCTAACAATGACCACATTGTCTGGTGTACGGTTCATTGTTCTAACAAAAAGTTATGCATTTATCAGCACGCAAATCTGCTTTGCGCAATCACTCTTCCAGTTTTGCACCGGAAACCATATGTGGTATATGTACTACTTTTTCGGCTTCATAACGGAAACCTCATTAAGTGAATGTACTGCCTAACCTAAAGTGAACTGTTCGCCTTACTAGTGCGTGTGGCTATATTTATACGGATTTGATGACAACTAGGTTGTCATTGACGTAGATCCTCATCATCATTAATTCTAGTCCTTTCTAAATATGCCTAACAATATGATCAACGTTATCGTTAACTACATCTCAATTAACCTAGTTATTTAAGTATGTTGATAACGCTTCAATTACCAAGACATAATTAAATATTATTTATTAACAAAGTACTATAAAATGATGTAATGGGAACATAAATGAGGTACCTGTCAGAGAGCGCAACACCTGTTGAATGAACCACAGACGCATCTTCCATGTCTCGAGACTGGTTGGTCATTCCAGGAAACCAAAACATGATCTTTTCAATCCAAAGTCCAAATTATAAACCGTCGTTATTGTATGGGGCAAGTTATAATACTGCAACTCTCCTGTCCTCAACTTGTAAGCTCACAATCACAAAATCAAACGACAAAATGTCTTCAATAACAAAAACAATAGATTCTGATTTTTTATGTCGACACTTTTTAAAACAACTCAACTAGTTTGTTCTCTATTCACTTCAGTCCACTGCTTTGGAAAAAGTCGAGGATAAAGAAAAGTAAAACCAAAAGGAATACATCAGCACAATGAAGATATGATGACCAAGACAATACTTTTACTTTTGAACTCAACTTACTAACCGATTTTATTAGTACAGACAGATATAAGGCAGAGCCGCACGCTGCATCATATATTATGCTATGTTGAATACTATGTATTAAATACATTGTATTTATGGTAATTGTAACGACGACCGACGACCCGTGTAGGCACATGCATCCATGCTTTTGTTTCGTACTACTGCACTGGTACTTTTTAGAACATTAGAACTGGATGAAATAGGTCATCTTGCTTACAGTTATGTTGCAAATTATGATATTAAATGCAGCAACCACTACGCGCTCCTCTTATTTTGTATACCCTTGAATTTGGGATATTATATTATACACGTGTACTCAATTCAAAGTCACCAAAAGTACAAAAGCAAGTACACTTGTTGTCTTTCAATACATGAAAATAAAAAGTCGCGTCGAAAATTAAAGTACAGTCATCCTGATTAGTGGATAGTTTTGAATTAACACTTACTTTTTTTTTTAAATAAGTATTTCTAATCGTCAAAATTTTGAGTGATTTCGACGGCATAAAGTATTACTTTTCACTTTGTCATTCAAGCATATAGAAAGGCTACAAATTTAATATATCCTTTGGATGACCGTAACAATCTCTAAACTTTATTAACTATTCGTAGAATAGTTATTAAGATCGTTCTGAATGTATGTCCGTGCGCGGTCTACAGGGCCTAACTTCGGTACACAGGTAGATTAGGGGATGACAATAGAACCCTGGAATTCAGTCAGTATCACATTCAAACTGTTTGCAATTGCAAGAAATGCCTCATTTGCTATTGCTAACAACTTTTACACTTTAGACAAATTATTCAATTAAATCTCTTTTATACATGCATCCTAAGATCCTACTGTGTGACTGGCACTCTTGGAGTAAATCATAATATTATGTAGGTACAACGAATGCATACCCAAAAAATGCAGATGAAAAATCAGAGATTTGATACAAATTTTGTATTACAAAAGATACAATTCTCTTTGTCAGTTTGCGTCAATCTATGCTGGTTTGTGGACATGAAAATATGGAGATGAAAATTTCGTTCATCATACTCTTCTATAAAGACATGTTACGACCGTGCGTACGATCGTACGGTTGTCTCACCTTTTGAAGGTGACCCCTAAAAAATAAAACTTGATTGACCAAACCATCAAGTTTTAGTCGAATCTAATTCCAAACCAGATATTGACTACTCAA
>JAHZNC010006649.1:0-17557 GCA_027744095.1 Zhuqinia jingwanae | reverse complement strand
GCCGGACGGCCGGCAGACAACGCCAAATTATAATGAACTTCTTTCGAAGTCCATAATAAAACAGATAATATACTTACCAGATACTGCAGCAACAGCTGTTGGAAGAAACGCCGAATACTGTTGCTCTAGTTGTTGCTGTTGATATTTTAGTCTTCGCCCGGTTTCCATGATGAATACAACGTTCAGACCAATTGTGACGAGAAGTATCATTACGACAATACCCTACGAAAAAAGAAGAAGGAAAAAACCCCATAACAATATAGTAAATTATTACAACAAAGTGACAACAAAAAAGTAAAAGTACACGAGATGTGTAGCAAACCAAACAAAAAAAGTCATCTTGATGGAGGTAATGAAGAGAAAAAAGGAAGTAGAGTATGAAACATTTCGAGAATATAATAATAATAATAATACATAGTAGCACACAGCTACTCAGTAAAAGTATACAATGACGACGATGATGATGATGAGTGTACACGCACGAATAGGTTTTATCATAACGTGTCGTCACCTTCACACAAAAGGACACTAAGTTTACTTGATGCTCTCTGCTCATTCATTCATTCATCGTCTTCTTGATTATCAACATGACTTTGTGAATATAAAAGGGAAAATAAAGAAGATATTTTCTTTATCGCCTTATCTTCTCTCATATTTCATGATGATGGCAATATACTTAACAAGAATGAAAGAAATAAGGCATGAGTTGCATGTATTATAAAGAGAGAGAGAGAGAGAAGATGAAACATAGTAATAACACATTATGCTGTTCTTCCATGTATTTACATTTACTTTTTTATGATATATTTTCTTATATAAAAACCAAAAAAAAGAAAAAAGAAAAACTTAGTTTTCTCTCTAAGAAAATTCCAGCTTTGGTAGTCATGTCAATATATATTATGCTACCTTGTACCAAAATAGTATACTTTCTTTCTGTATTTATTTATTTATTTATATTTATTATTATACATTGCACAACATGTTGATGTAACAAAAATGTATTGGAAAAGAATATCTCCTAACAAGAATCACCTTTTTTTTGCTCTCCTCTTTTTTCAACTCCTCCTCTCTTCCTTTTTCCGTCTCATCTTTTCACCTCTTTATCTTCTTTTTATTATTACAAAAAAGTGATTGAAAGAAAAGGAGAATAAAGGAGAATAAAGAAAGGAAAAAAAGTTTTCTTTTTTGAGTTCACATTACTTATATAAATTGCTAGGAAACAGCAAAGAAAAAAACTACACATAGAAGTAATGCTTTTTTACTTTACATGGAAAAGTAAAAGAGCATCTAAAAATTAAGACTATATACATATATGTGTGTGTATCCATGTTAGCTTTATAATAAAATAAGCATGTACATAGTGAAAAATAAAAATTTTTTTTTGTTATTACTGTATGTAGACTCACCTGAAGTATTTTCTTGCAAAATCTGCGACGGGTATTCAAAGAGCGAGCAAAATAGAATCTCCTGTGAGGTATAAAAAGTGTCGGCTGAAATATTGTACTGGAGTAACCAGCGCCATTGCTGCTGCTGCTACTACTACTGCTGCCATTACCGCAGCCACTAATAATGTTACTGGTGCTACCGTTAGCGTTACTACCACTGCTAGCACCACTGGCACAAGAGCCGGGACTGCAGTGTCTATCTGCTGACTTCATCCCGAATGACGACGATTATGATGATGAGAAGTGGGAGGTGAAAATGTAGGAAAAGACTTTGCTTTTGCTACACTTCTTTGGGTTTTTTTTTGGTTAATGTAGTACACCTATGTATCTATTATACTTAGGCATATGTACTCCTACTTATTTTTTTAAAACTTTACATTCTCAAAAAAAGAAGAAGAAAAAACTTGTTCGTTATTGTAGAATGTACAGATATCCTGAAGGAATAGTAGAAGAAGAAGAAGAAGAAGAAAAAAATGGAACAAAAAGTTTCTTCTTCCTTTTCCCCCCCCCAAAAAAAAACTAGTTCGTTCCTATCTTTCTTTCTATTTCACTCTTCGTTTTCAGCTTCAACTGCTCCTTTTAATCTGCGTCGGCATTTTCTTTCTTTCCGTCTATGTATGACTTTCTTTTTAAACTTTTAGTTTTTTATTATTTTCCCCTCTCATATGTGTTGCGGGTAGATATGTTTTTTTTAAATATATTTATATACACGATGTCGTCGCAGTTGCAGCTACAGAACAAGTTTAAGTTGACTTTGACGTTAGGTGGACACAAATGCAAAGAGGCATTTACTACTACCACACACATTCGAAGAAATAAGCAACTGCACAAAGTTAAGCAATAATGGCGTAGTAGTAATATGGGGGTATATAGTCATCTTGTTTATTTTTTTTTGTGGAAGGACAAAAAAAAAGTTGACGACAGCCGCTTCAACACTGATATTGTTGATGAAAACCTAAATCTGTATTAGTATAAATATACAGAGCACACAGTTGAAGTTGTACATACAATTTTCTTTTTCTTGTGTTCAAGACGAAACCAAATGTAACCATACTTTGCTGGCATTGCATAAAGTTTTGTGAGCAAGTTCGTTTATATAATATGTACAAAAAAAAACCGGGAGTAAGCACACTCTTCGACACACTGCTCTCTTTATATATTATTCCTTGTAGGGTTCTTCGAGTAGAAAAAAAGGGAACGTGGAGGAGCAACAACTATGCTGCCACTGATGACGATGATAGTTCTTCTACTTGGTTCACAATAATATCAACTCTCGGTGAAAGTAACAGGACTGGGATCTCCACTAATGTTTTTGCTGCTACTATTGCTGCTGTTGCTGTTGGAATAAGGGAAAGGGGACCACCACAACTGATTTCCTTTGGTTTCCCTACTTCTGGTGCTGCTGCTGCTGCTGTTGATGATGATGATGATGTTTCTTCACAAATACTAAAAAAAAGCCTTTCATTTGCAATATCATCACAACTGGCTCGAGCTTCACCTTGTTCCATTCTCGCGAGTCGCACCGCGCACCACTACTATTTCTCAGATGCTACTATATATATATAGCAGTAGTGGTGTGTTGATAATGCTGACCGATGCTGTGTGTGTGGAGGATGAGACTTGTAGATTGAACTCTAGGCAAAGTTCCCAAAAGGGATTGATGAGTGACAATAGTCAAGATTGCATTGGTTGGCTGTGCTTAGTTAGAGGTATAGTTGTATGAGTGTAGTGACTGCATTCATTCTTTTCATGAAGTAGTAGTTGTCGAAGTAACTGTAACAGTACTTATAATACTAATGCAGATGAAAAAAAACTTTTTTTTTTCACATTCACATTACCCTCATTTCCTTCTAGTTCATCCCTTTTTCAAATCCTCACTTCCTTCTATACTTTTTTCTTTACTCACTTTCGTTAGTTTCAACAAAATGTTTATTGAGAACTGGTGATGGCGGTGGTGGTAGTGGTAGTAGTGGTTTGGTTATGTGCACACATACACACACACACACACACACACACACACGTTGTTCTTTACTTTTTATATTCATTTGTACATTTTCGGTAGATTGGTATAACATGCATGTATATAGGTATTTTATATGCTGTTTTGTTGAAGCCGACACACACCAAAGTTACAACTCTTTTTTTTAAAAAAAACGCGAAGAATAAGAAAATAGTCCTAAAAGAGTTGTTGGATGTTCTTATAACTTTGTAATAAGTACGGTGAACGACGCGAGAGAGAATAAAAAAAGGAATAAATGGAAAGAGAGGCGCATTGGAGCTCTATTTGTGTGTTTGTAAGTAAGGTAAAAGTAAAAGTTTTTTTATACTTCAGTTAATATACTAGTTGTGACAATTCAATGACAGGTAGAAAAGACAGGCCAAGTTGACTTGAGTCTTAGTTACCACTGCCACACACACACATACACCAGCCTTTTTTCCTTCTTACTATTGCAATACTACTGTGCGCTTTTGTGTATGTTGGCGGTGAAGATTATGATGACAAGGGAAACTTGTATAAAGGTGCTGGGTAACAAGTAACACGACTGGTGCTACTGTTGCCGCCGCCACAAAATATATATATGTAACTTTTCTTCTTACTTGGCTTATTATTTCCATTCGTATCAACTACTAAGGATATCCAGATTAGAGTTTTTCCTACTCAACGAATTATAAATTTTTTACGTGGTGACGATTTGATGATGTTGATGACGATGAAACACCATCGGGAGCGGGCGGCAACCCAAAAGTAGCTGAATTTTTGTCAACTTTAGGGATTGAGGGAAAATATACCGCACAGTGTTGACAGTAGTCAAGGGCGGTGATAGAATGGGGCGTCGTTGTAGAGATCAGCAGTGAACATGATGGAAGCAGAGGAATTTCTGCGGAGAGTTCAGTGAGTTCATGCGGTTATTATATTTATATTATTATTGTTATTATGTGTGTGTGTGTGCGTGTACTTATTTTGATCAAGGACATTTACTCACATGACACATGACGCACTTAAGTAGCAGTTTTCTGGCACACAACTAGTGGAGGCTGGATCTGTCCATAAGTCGTGAATAAGATGGTCGTGACGTTGACGATAATGGCCCATTCTTAAGCGGCCTTTTGTATTTAAACTGTCACACCGAAAAGGAGGAAGAAGAAGGGGAAAAAACTTGTTTCGTATTTTTTGTGGTATTTTTTGATGGTTAAGTCAAATGTAATGTTGCACACACACGACGTATTTATAACACATGAGCATAGTACATTTACACAGCAGCACCCTCACAAAAAAATATATAATAAAAACGATCTTAATATCATGTGGGTTGGAAATGGAACAATGTAACGACGTACGTAAGTATATGTATGTGTGCGTGTTTGTGTATGGTTAGAAGTAGTAGTAGCAGATTTCCCTGATGTTGTTCTTATTGGTTGTGTTTTTGTAGCGTGTTTTTCCATACAGCATGAAGATCTTTTCTCTGAAAGTTAAAGTGGTGGAAATGGCAATGTTGCTTTTAGTATACTAGTTTTGGTTGCTGCTGCCGCTGCAGATGGCTGACAACTTGCACAATCTCCATTCTCAATCAGACTGAGACTTGAATCCTGGAATCAGCTTGCTTTTCTCTCCTTCTCCTCACTTTCTTCTTCCTCGTTGCTCGCGAGCTCACTGACTCAGCCAGTCACTTCTGACTTTGCTCCTGTATGCTGATGCTTCTCCTTTCACTACTACTACTACTACAGAGAGATGATGACGATGATGATGATGATGAGTATAGAATCCGTGAGAACTCACTAATACGGATATGGAAGAATAAGGAAACATGTGAACTTTTACCAGCAAGTTCAATTCTTATGAAGCTTTCTGCTTGCAAAAATACACAGCTGCAATGCACACACCATGCTCTCCCTCTCGTTTCCTTCTAATAACTTTGTGCACTGCAAAAAAATCTTTGTCGTGGACACTTATGAGTAAATACTATTACGTACACCAATAATACACAGTTGTAGTAGTAACGAAGAATTCAAGAAGCATTATCTGAATTTAACACTAGAAAGTTTGATGCTTACTATTTGAAAACTGTGAGATCAGAAGAGCCAGTGACAGCTGTAGAGAGAGAAAGGAAGGGACTAGAGGGAGATCTCAAAAATATAAAGAGCAACATTCACACAGAGTCCAGATCCACACAGAGGATCCTTTTGGCTACTACGTTGCTTTCCGATGCTCCTGTTTCTGTTCAAATGGGCATGGGAGTGTGGCACATAATAAAGTATATTTTGTGGATGACGTCTTCTTCCTCTTCTGTGTTTTGTATGTGTATTTGTATGGGAACCGTGACGGAATGATAGAAAAAAAATGCAAGAGAAGAGAGAGCAAAAAGTCAGAGCTAGCGCCTCACGAAGCACTGAGAGGGAATCTCAAGCAAAGTCTAGTTTAAATCCTCCTTTTTTTGACAGACAATCTTTCCATTCCGCTTCTTTCTCGTCAGCGTAGTATTGAACACTGCGTGTTTATGTGTGCAGCAAAGTCACCAAAACAACACGAGCAGTAGACGAAGTAGAAAACGAACGGCCGGTGGTCTCCTCTTGTCAGTTTACCTTTAGCAGAAGAGGAAAGTTGCAAAGTGTACGTTGTTGAGCCATCATAATCATAATAACACGATGTAGTATGTTGTGTTTATGTTGCGTAAAAGTAAGTAAGTAATATGATCAAAACTACCAAGAAATGAAAAATACTCGAGAGTTTTACCATCAGTCCTTGACGATTTGGGAAATAAATAATAAAAAGTATCTGCTGCCGTGCCACCACCACACTGCTCTTCTGCTATAAACAAATAAAGTACAAGAATAAAACTTGGACATGCTTCATATCATATGCTTCGTTTACAAACATGCCAATGCATAAATATAAATCCATGTATATTTCTGTGATAATGATTCGAAATAATTACAGAATTAAAAAAAATGGAAAAAAAATTACCGGTAGAGCTCTTCTTTCGTCAGTCACCTTGATAAAATTATTTGCAGGGACGAGATCATTCCTTCATTCACCTCTTTATTCCTTTCCTTTATCCTGTTTTCATGTTTTCCACTTGTGGTTCAAAATTCTCTCTCAATTTTACGGTCACAGACTACTACTGGCTTACATGTATGTATTTTTTTGTTTGGTGTGCAATATCCTGCTTGTCCTCCTCCTTCTCCTCTTCTTCCTGGCATACTCTTCTCACTCACTCACGCATTGCCCACAACCAGTCAGCTGCTCGTTGAGACAAGAACTCCTGAAAATATCAACGCAAACAATCCAATGTAGAATCGATAACCGGAATAATAAGCTTTTCGTGGTTTGATATTAGTTGTGCACCACCTTCACTTCATATAATGTAATATCACCCTAATATCCTGCTCTTTATAGAATACGCCTCTCTGCCTATTGCAATTCCTGACAAAGAGGAAGTACACACATTTTTTTCCCTCTTCTCCCCTGAAAAAGATCCACTCTAGTTGTACGACGATAATAGTGATACTATGATGCCCTCTTCCCAAGCATATTATACACTTGCCACTATCACTACGTCTCTCTCTCTAAAAAATGCTCTTCCTTTCACTCACTCTATCATTCAGTCATGCAGTACAGCAGCATAACAGACACACACACAAACATTTTTTTTCTCTCTCTAGTATACTTTCATACACCACGCTCCATATAATACAAACTCACTGCGTGTGTCGCTAGTATTGCCTCACTTCTTCTCTCTCTCTCTCCCTCTGTCTCAAAAGTCACGATATTTTGACGATGACTTGAGTGAGTAAAGGAGTTTTACGTGAGCCGCTCACTGATGCTATACTGGCTGGTTAGTATATAGATAGAATAGAGAGTGAGCGCTTCCAATGATGCCATCCACAACAGCACTACTATTACTACTCTCACTACCAACACCAAAAGCCCAAGTTTGCAACAGCTCAGCTCAAGCTCTACAAGACTTATGCAACAAAAATGAGTAGTAAAAACTACATCATCATTTCTAAACTGTTTCCTTTTGGCTATATTTATATGTGTATATGAATATATAGATATATAGAGAAGCTTTCATGCAAACACTCGCATTATTTTATTTTTATTTTTATTTTTTTGGTGAGCAAAACTCTGAAAGAAATCTACTACCACTACTAGTAGTCCTATGCCTAGTAGTCCACACACCACCGCCTTTCGGTTTTTCCATCAAATTTGCCATCCTTTCACCCAACTTTTCATGCCTCTCTCCAGAACTGGAATATGTATGGTAGTACATAAAAAGTACTTCACTTTCATATTGTAATAGTCATCATAACGTTTCATGTGTGTTGGTTGTTGTAATGTCCTACACACAAACTCACTCTCTCAATCCAAAAGGGGCTACTCCCAGAATAAAGGCGACAGTGACAAAGCCAAGTCAAAAACTTGCTCAAGTCAATATAATGCATACATAATAGTATCTGTCCTTCTCTGATGTTAACAGATTATCATCAATGGGTAGAGATATAAAAATATGACATGTTGAAAAATGCATACATTCTTCAGATTATTATGGTATCACACTTGTGCATTCACATCTTGCAATATAGTCACTACATCATACTCTCCTTCATGGAACAAGGTCCCTTCTTTTTTTTCTTTGGATTATTATTATTATTATTATTATTATTATTATTATGTGAGCATCACGCTTTTCCCACACAGAATAGAAATGTGACTTTACCTCCTCTTTCCCCAAATGTTTGACTTGCTTGTATACAGATATTTTTGGCGTCTCCATATACATATGTATGACAAAAATGCAATAAAAGATATCCATAGGTATTCAACAGACCCAAGAAAATGAACACGTATGAAAAATTTCCAAGACACACACACATACACAAAAATGAATATGTTTGCCATTTCTTTCCAATGCTGTGCGTAGATTTCAAATGCGTTTTTTTCGGATGTCAGACAACAACAAAAAATGTAATATATATGAGGCAGAGTTGTATTGGTTGTATAGTAAGGATGAGCAAGCAAAATGATAACTGATGGAAAAGGATGCTTACGCATGTGACTAAATACTAATATCTTGTTTGGATATTTATTTTTTTACACTAGAATGTTTCCTGTGCCAGTTTCCTACATTTTATGGTCAGTTGGCATATTTTTATACATATTGTTTTGCTGTCTTCAATGTTTAAAATTATATGTTTTTCCTTTGTAGGTGGTGGTCATAAGTATAGGACACTCACAAATTTTTCTTTTCTTTGCTTTTGAAATTTGAAACGGCTGCTTTGAGTTTGATAGATGAAGTGTTCGGATGACGAGATGAAAAAAGAAAAAGAAAAAAGAAGAAGACAGAAAGCAAAGAAAAAAATAGTCCAAATATATTTGCTTTTTTAACTTAAGCTTTTTATTTATTTCTTCTTTTTTTCTCTGGTTAATATTAGTATTCACTGAAGAATGAAAGTAAATAATATGTTTTTTTTCGCTTTCATGGGAAACAGATGAGGTACCTCTTTTTCTACTTCACGGTCCACTTCTCATGTTTTCTCCATAATATATAAAAAAAATATTTTGTGTTTGCTCATGTACGCGCATATATGCTCTCAAAGTATAGATTCATGCATGCATACATAGTACATAAAGAAATCTGAATTTTATGAGATGGTGGTGTTGGCTGTATTTATCTTGTTGAGAATCTTGAATCCTCATGAAAAAAAAAACTCTTTCAAATAAACACACAAAAAAGTTATACTTAAATAATATTGTGAGTCGTCAGCTTAACTTATACTACTACTACTCCTCCTTCGTATTATTCAACATCAAAAATCATCTGCTGACTCGGGAGTTTTTATTCACCAAGGCATGCAAGAAAAAAACATATTTGTGTATGTGTTGGTATATAGAGGAACGCGTGCAACGGAAGGGAAAAGTAAGTCTGAAAGGAAGAAAAAAAGAAGAGAGAGAGAGAGAAGGATAGGGACGAAAATAAAGGAAAACGTCGGCAAGTGTGAAAGTTTAGAAAGCGAAAAAAAAACTGATGCAACAAGTCATAGTTTTTGCTTTTCTACTCTCTCTCTCTCTCTTTCTATCTCTCTTACCGTTTTTCTTATACACACATATCACCAAGTCACAAAAATAGGGGGGAAAACGAGAGCCAAAGTATAAGAAAAAATGCCAATGCAACCGACGAAAACTAGTGCTCCATTATAACTACTGGAGTCATATACTTTGTTTCAAAAAAAGCGTCCTCCTGCTTTTTTCTCGCTCGATAAAAGTGGAAGCTAAGAAGAGGAGGAAGGAGAAGAATAAAAAAAAGAAGGAGAGGAAGAAAAAAGACTCCACATGTTTCTGAATTCGCAACAAGCAGATCTTCAAATAAAATTGAATGTACCTCACAACGAGCCAGCAGAGACTCTCTGACTCTTTTCTCTCTTCTCTGGTTTCCGTTTTTAAGCTCATTTTGTTGATTCTGTAGTAAGTCTGTAATAGGGTTAAGTTCATGTTTTTACCATGCCCTTGTTGTGTACTATCCTACCACTGTGTGTACACAAACACACACATAAACACGGCCATTTTATTGGGTAGGTTTATTATTAGCAAAGTTAATACTCTAAAAGAGAGAGAATAAATCCGACAAAGTGGCATTTTACCTCTTTTCAACTTACCTCTCCCTCTCTCTCTATCTTTCCTTCTCTCTTGCTGCTAACTACACAACTGGAGAATAAGAGAAGAGAGAAAATTGTATGGTGCTCACGCAGAAAATAAACTCGCCTATTGTTTTACTTTATTTAATAGCTACAATATATTATTAGAAACCAGGAGAAATAGAGAGCAAAGAAAAAAGAAAGTTGCCTGTCGTTCACTGTTCAATGCTGCCTATTTATATAATTTTTACCTTCTTGTTTTTTTTGCCTCGTGTGATGAAAGAATAATGTGCGTGTTTGTTTCCGCTTACCAGCAGAGTGTGTGCATGTTGCTGCTCAAGTCAAAACTCCACTTAAACTCTCTACTAGGATTTCAACTTGAGACCAAATTGTCGAATGAAAAGCTAAAAAAAAAATTTTTTTGCATGTGTGTATGTTTATGTGCGTGTTTGGATCTTATTATTAGACTGCAATAAAGAAATTCTTCAAACTTTATTGATCTTTGATTAAACTTTTAGAAGAGGGAGAGAGAGAGAGAGAGAAATAGAGAGTGTAGAAATCGGGAATTCATTTTTTTCAGTTTAAAATAAACTACTTGGTTCCAAATATGTTCCCAAAATACAAGTAATCGTACATTGGAAGGATGCTTCCAAGTAAACAGATAACTTTATCAATAAGAATAAGTAGCTCTCTAGATCATTATTACAACAGCAGTAACTGGAGAAAATAAGACCAATAATAACATGGGTACATATATTGTTAGGAATAAAAAAAAAGAAAATGGAAGAAATGGTTTTCTTTCTTCAAACATCTCATCTTATCCTGCTATAAACCAGCATCTTCAAATGTACTTCAATGTTGTATGAAGCATCAACAACAACATTGCTATACATGCTTCACTCTATTTGCACCAAATACCACCAGTAGCAGCAGCAGCAGCTCAATACAAACACCATCATCATACATACTTATTCTTCCTCCCACAAAAATGGGGAATGATGAGAATTACTATTCCCAGATATATTTTTTAAACAGCAAATAACAAGAGAATCGACCATATATCCTCTCAGAAAGAAAATAGGAATTTTATACGGATTTTTTTTCTCTATTACTAGAAAAGTGTTATTGGTTGGCTTGTCGCCTAATGTTTTCTAAACATAGTCGTTAGTGCAAAATACCAAGTAGTGGGATATCCACTAAACTTTCTAAGAGAGAAACCAGAAAAAAAATCATGGTGGCACTTTCTCCAGTAACGCACATAACACTTGGTTCTCATTTTACCCTTTTTATTATCATTTCATTCTCTCTCTCTCTCTCTCGCCGCTGCGCAGCTCCTACTGCCGGGATTTATATGTACTTGCCTCCTAAAGAAAAATAAATAATGAACGAAATTGCAGCCAAAAATGATCCCTATCAAAAATTATAATAATAATTCCTAAACAAAAATACGAATAGACGAAAAAGGAACCAGGTAAAAAAAGAAGTAAATATATAGTCAAACGGCGGCAGCCAAAGAAAATTTATTTTCCATGGGAAATATAAACATACAAACATACATACAATAATAACCATATTAGCTAATGTAGGAAGTATTATTTTTTGTCTATTTTTTCTGTTTAAGTTTAGTATGCCCATTTCCTGTTGAAGTTGTTCTTTGTTGTTGTTGTTTTTTTTAAAGAAAATGCGATCAGCTTCTATAATATTATGGTGGGATATAAATAAATATACATGAACATACACAATTCAACTTAGCCCATTATTTTATTGCTACTCCCACCGCCGCCACCACCACCACCAACAACAACAAAAAAACAAGCAAACAAAACGAACCAGTTAGAAAATTGAAGGGAAAAGAAGTGAAAACAATCTGTTTTTATAATCGTTGCAACAAATTACGCTACGGATTCCCATGCATATAAGTGTGTGTATTGTATACGTATTATTATACTATGTGTACACATAATGCGGGATTGTAGAAGGGCGGGAATCAGAGAGAGAGAGAGAGAGAGAGAGAGAGGGAGAGTCTGATGTTGTGTGAGTACCATTGTGGAAGTTGAATGGAAACAAACGGCTACGGAAAACATTTTCCATTTTCTCCGAATCAGTCAACAGAAGGCAAAAGCAAACAAAAAAATAATAATGAGCTGGAGTAATTTCATATAGGAAATTTCCCTTTTCTTAAAAAGTTTGCCAGGAAAATAATAAAAAGGAAGAGAGGGCGAGAGAGAGAGAGAGAAGCTGATGACGACCTACAAAAGCGGGCCGTATATACAGAAAAAAGGTTGCAGAAGTAGTGGTGGTGGTGGTAGTAGTGAGTAGCTCAATTAAGTTTTTTTCTTTCTCTCTGTTGTTCTGGAGCTTTCCTTACAATCACTATCATTTTTTTGGGTGTAGGGGTACATGGGTACCTTTCACGTATATATATACACATATTTACCCATATAACCTTTTTGTTATATGCTTTGCCGAGTTACACGAGTGGTACGACTTGCAATCTTTCTTTTTTTGTTTTCCCTCAATTTTATGGTAGCTTTTAAGAAAAAGGATCTGAATCCAAAAATACAGCATCATTCTTTAGCAAAGTGTATCATCGTCATATATCCCATTGTTCATTCTAATTTCATTCACCTTCGTAAGTATCATCGGAAAGGGTTTAAAATAATCTCATGGTTGATTCCTCAGCTAAAGCTTCCAAAGCATTCAGAATGCATAGCCCTAAATGTACATAATATACATATACAAATGTAATGTATTTATATGTACCTACATATATCCTTTTGTTTTTCTTTCTGTGTGCTGCGGTACAAAACTGCTATTATGGTGAGTGGAGCACTTCTCATATAATGGGAAATAATAGCATAACGGAATACACAAAGGTACCATGGTAGCGGTGGTGATGGTGGAGAAATGCATCTCAGCATTCAGCAAGCGGTGATGCCAAAATTGCTAGACAGAAAAACAAAAGCAGCGGAAGGACGACTGTGTTTATGTATTTGTATATGCACTAGGCATATGGGAAACGGAATGAGAGCAAGCAGGAAAAATGGATGCGTGCAAGTAATAGGAAAATGAAACTAAAACCTGATTTCCAGTGGTTCGAAGAAACATAACCATTGTCGTATCATTACCGTTAACGAAAGGCTGAATTTCGTATAATTGATTCAACGATCTCTTGTTGTCTTCTGACATGAGAATGCACAACAACAACAACACAAAAGTTGTAGTATTGTTGGTCCTGTTGTAGTTTTTATGTTCCTCTGACGCTGGTGTGCTAGAAGGAGCAATGGAATGGGAAATGCTAGAGGTAAACACTGATGATGGTAGTGGTGGCGGCGGCGGAGGAGGAAGAGGTAGTGCGAGTGAAAGAATGGCAATGGTTTTTTCCTATTATTTAATAGTATGAATAGAAGTAGGCAATGCTCTTTTATAATCAAAAGTAAGTAGCTGCATCCACAGCAGCAGCGGTGTGTGTCCACCAAAGAATAAAAGCAGCAAAGTAATGCACTGATTGCTGCAAAGAACAAAGCAACGTAAGAGAGCGAACAATGCAGAAAAAAAGAAGAATGAAAGAAAGGAGACTAGATGCTGTGCAATGGAACCACTTTTTTTTACCAAAAAAAAGGAAATAAAGTAAATAAAATTGGAAATCGCACTTTGGGTCCACTATTTTTTCCCCAGTAGTAAATATACAAGCACATCACTTTCTCTTTACGACTGATGCAAGTACTTGGTAAAACAATGATTTAATAAAAAATGTATAGTGTATATTTAGCTACGCTCATTTTATTAAATGGGATGTTGCATTCTTAAACAAAACTTGTAACAAAGTTAAAAAGGATGGTTTGCCGGTGTTTCATCAATTTGTATCAAAAAACCTAATAGCGGACAAGAAATTTAATGTCATCACAGTCACACGGCTACTACTACTCCTGCTACTGATGCTGCTGCTACACCTCCACTTTTTTTGTATTTATGACAATAATATCCATGTTGTGGAACTAATGAGGGTAGCAGAAATAATATTTAGTAATTTTCACCAGGTGTCCTCCTTCATTTTCATTACAATAAATTTTCGTACCGCTTGAACTTTGAGCACCCTGAATGAAAAGTAGGTATATGCATATAACAGCATGCTTTGCTTTTGTGTGTGTGTACATTTGCAAATGACATCCATACAAATCAGCCAAAAATTCTGGCTAGAGCAGCATCATGATGATTTCCTGGTCTGATAAATTCATTTGTGTTTGTGTGTGTGTTCTCATGTAAATTACATTATCCTATTTCCTATTTCATTTCGGTTTAGCCATTCTACTAATTTTAACCTCAACGACGACACACAGCAGCACCAGCAACAAAACGGTGAACGAAAAGAGAAGCTGTGTTGGTGTGTGTAATTCGGTGACTTGAAAAACATTTTGTAGTAGCAAAACAGCAAAGTTGATTGAGTACGCATCTGTTTGTGTATCTAAATGTTACTGGTTCCCTTTTTTTGCTATATATACATATTACACAAGTAGCCACGCTTTTGTTGTTATGTTTAAAGCTTGGTTTTGAAAACGAGGTGGAAGGAGATGATGAGAACAAAGTTAAATTTGATAGGTAGCTTTCCCGAGAAGATCACTGATGTGTAATGCTAGCAAAATGTTATTGTGAGCCTGAAGAAATAAACTTTGTGTGTATGCCATGGTATATATACAGAGGTACATATATATGATGAATGCATATTTTGGGATGGAAAGGGAGCATCGAAAAAGGATTATATACACAACGCGTATGATGTGCGTGCAAAAACACTCTATACTCTCTGGTCTGCTATAATACAGCAAACTTTGTGACTCTTCACGTATAACTCTTGTTGCTAGAAATGCTTTGACTCTTTTCTCTGCTGGCAAGCTTGTTGTTTTGAAATGGTATATATAACACACAATATATAAAGCAGCTAAACTCAAATAAGGTAGCAGCAAGAAGAGAAGAAGAAAGGGGAAACGGTACGAATTTCACGACGTTAAAATCCCTCACTGGCAAACGGTGTGTAGAAAGTATGTATGTATGCACATTGAAGATACTTTCTTAATGTATCTGCTGACTAGCGTAGAGACTTGGAATGATTCCTCAAAATGCATGAAAAGCAAGAGCGAGTACCTATGGATGTACAGTGTACACACCACCCATCGTTATAATTCTATACATGCATGACTTGCCGGGCTTTGGCATGACTTGGCTTACTTTCTCACTGGTGAAGTGAGTGAGAGAGAAA
Source organism: Zhuqinia jingwanae (assembly GCA_027744095.1). Taxonomy (NCBI): domain Eukaryota; kingdom Metazoa; phylum Arthropoda; class Collembola; order Entomobryomorpha; family Paronellidae; genus Zhuqinia; species Zhuqinia jingwanae. The sequence continues at coordinate 2,221 of JAHZNC010006649.1, read as the reverse complement.
GAGGGAAGATGAGAGGAAAAGATGCAAGCAGGGTCAGACACTGCTAGCAAGAAAAAGAGCGAGAGAGAGAGAGAGGTAAAGTCTCATAAGAAAATATTGTTTCTAGAGACACCTTCCTCATCTCCATACAAATAGACTTCATCTAAGTCCAATCCAAGTCATTAACTTGGCATTTGCTTGGAAATTGCATTGGAAAGCGAGAAGGTAGAACATAGAGAAAATACATGGGCACGAGAGTAAAAGCAAAAATGAAAGAGCGTTAGAGAGAGAGAGAGAGAGAGAGAGATAGAAAATAAAGCAGAAGTGAAACGAGAGGTTGCTGTACGTGTATATGTGTGTGTGTGTAAGTGTGTATCGCTCATCTGCTTCTCCGCCACAGGGCCACAGCATCTCTTCTTCTTTTTCTGATAGAATCCTCTTCCAAATAAAAATAATAATGCTAACAAAATCTATTGCAAATGATATGACGTGTACCAACATGACTCGCAGTATATTGTGTGCATCTTGTATATGGGTATATTAGATTGCTGTTTACAAAATCAGTTGTTCTGCTTCAATTGTGAAGCATAGCACGCATTTAATTGTACGCACATTTTATCATCAGGAGAAATAAAAATTCAGCCAACCACTCGCATTTTGCCACTCCTATTCACAATTACTATTATTATTCTGATGTTTAAGCTTTTTAAAATGTTAGTCATCACGTCACTGTGACCAAACGTTAGTAGTGCACAAATAAAGTACGCATGGTTTCTTTTTACTTTTTCAAGAGAGCACACAAAATTGACAAAATGTCAACTTTATAGTTGAATTGAAATCTTTAAAAAAAAAGAACACACTTAGTATTAAGAAACTTGAAAAGTTTGTAACAAAAATAATAATATCCCATCTCTAACAAAACATGCAGAATACTTTTACAATAAATCCTGATACTTATACACCAAGTTTATTTTTTTGCAAAAGAAGAGTTAAAAAGTCAGAGGAAATTTAAAAAAATCCTGATGAGCTATTGTATACTTTATAAATTTTTTTTTCTCTCTCACACACATCGTTACAATGTTCAGAAATGTGACAAAACAAGTCACAAGTTATATTCACGTGTACACATAGAAATAGTTAGTATTTTACCATGTGAAAAAACAAAAAAGGTTGTAATGTGCATAATCCTTAAAATGAACACTGTCATTATTTTTTTTAGAACAATATCCTTTTAAAATAAAGTTTCTGTGTGCGGAAACGCCTGTCGCCGGAGAAAGTTTATGACGAGGCAACTGCAAAGCACCCAAGCCAGTATTTTTATATATATATATATTTTTCTAATAATTTAAACTTTTTTCGTTACTTACTTAGGTCTATTCATTTCCCCCTTCTTCCCCATCATCATAATCATGATCATGATCAACGTTTACGTCTATTTTGAGAGTCAGTTGACATTTTTATTTTGAGACTTTTTTTATTATTATCAAGTCAAACTGTTATAATATGCAACTATATATCCATTTCATACATATTTATAAACCTATGATCACCATCCTCGTCATTTTTATTATCCCAAGTACACATCTCTCAATTCGATTTCAGATTGGAGGATTAAAACTATCCAACTTTTTAATTAACTAATATTACATGTATATTACACAAGACTTTCAGACGACAGCTATATCAGAACTTTGACTCTCTTTTTTTTCTTCGTTTCCTTCCTCTTTCTTCTTTCTACCAAGTAGTAAGCAGCAGCAACAGCAGCAGCAGCTGAAGCACATGAGTGTTTACACAATATATCACTGGAATTTTCAGTAGACATGAAAATTGCCACGTTAAAAAAGTGAAAACGACATAAATTAAGTTACTTATATACCAAAACATAATATATACACAGCCAACTCAAAGTAATTGTGTATATGCCTAAAAAGAATAAAATACACTTTACAAGCACACCTTACCACATTGACCCTAATAGCATGGCGTACAGTCGTCAGGAAAATAAAAAAGGTGCAAAAAAAATGTTGAATGGGTTTGTATGTAGTGCTGAAAGAAACTCTTGGTAGAAAAGGTCAATCTGAAAAATAGCTTTATTATTACTTTCTTTAAAAGAAGCAATCATCATGTTATAAAATGAATGAATGCATTTATTTGAAAAATCTTGAAAACTGTGAAGGTGTGCGTGTGAGGTGGTGGTGCACATGGGCACATATTTTGTTGGTGTAATTTGGAAACTTCCAAA
>JAHZNC010006648.1:0-15015 GCA_027744095.1 Zhuqinia jingwanae | reverse complement strand
CACACACACAGACAAATATGGGTAAATCATTACTACGCTGTATACACAGCTCCGTAATAAAACTGTAAATTATGCAGACACTCTTGATCAGCAAAACAAGATAAAGAGTAATAACCCCAGATAAAACAAACAATTTATTCGCAGATAAAAGATGTAACATACAAACATAAATTGGAAAACGTAATTACTTATGATTACGAACCATTTTTTGTTGGATAGCAAGTTAAAAAAACATTTTCCATCCTTGGTGACTAAAAAAACGAGCGAATGCTGTTTTTCTATAAACTTTAGAATAAAAGTTTGCTGATGTAAATGCAAGTAAATTGCTGAATATTATTCATCGATATTGTTTTTAAAACCCTTGGATTCTATTTGTTATGCATGTAAAAGACATGTAAACTGTATGAAGAAATTTAAGGGAGAGTTTCAACAGGATCTCACACCTTTAGCTTCTAACATTTCCGATTTCCATTTGATCAGTAAAAATAAAAATATCATAAAAGTATTACAAAAAATCTTTTGTCACAAAATATGACATTAAAATCATTTTTATTGAAATGCCACAACTTGTTTTACAATTCAGCAATGCTTCACTTTAAGTGTTGTGTGTGTAATGCCATCAACAAGAATATAACAAAGTCAATAAGAAAACTAATTGCATTTTTACATAAAATTGACTAGACTAAAACAATATTGATACTTTTCGTTATGTTACTTATACTTATGTTATTACTGATACAAATAGTATACATATTATTGATACAATAAGTTTTGATTTACAAAAATCATAAAACATAAAATCAAATTAAAAAGTGGAACTATTGCGCCATTCCAAACATTCAATGACGCCAAGGCAGAATTTAATTTTTTATCTCATTCACACGTCTCTCTGATAAAGCAATGCGTTTTGCAACTTTTCAAAGTCTTCTGGTCAAACTGCGCTGGATTTTTGTGCGTGGAACGAGGCGCTAGCATAAGCTCAAATTTTTGTAGACACGGTAGCAACTTCCATAGCTTGGATACCAATTTGTTTTGAAGTCGTATTTTCCATGGAATATCTGCATCTTCTTCACCCCTCCATTTATATGTCGCCCTTTTATCAACATATGTGTACTTTCCATCCCAGTTTCACAGTTTCACCTTCATCATGTCAACCCCACATAAGCTTAAATATTCAAGGGACTTGAGTTTCGAAACTAGTTTTATTATTGAACTCTCATTCATTTGACAATGTGTGAGGACCGCCGTGGAGCTAGAAGAATTCGCAGCTACGGTGCGAATTGGATCTGCTGAAAAATGTCTTTTCAGTTTTGTTAGGTGGGGCAAGTGCAACGAATGAAAAAGAACCAACATGCATTCATTATAATCAAAAGTTAACTCCAGATCCTTCAAAGAATTTTTAAAATTTTCCGTCTGTTTTAATGTCGAGCTCCAACAATGTCTGTAATTTTGAAGATATGGATGAGAAATTTGTAGCGTTTCCAGTAGTGGAGCTTTTAAATCCTTGAAATGGTCACCAGAATAACTGACAATAGTCAGCTCCTCCAGATAAGGAAGACTTGTTGAGTTGGGTCTGGAAGTAAAAAAAACCCTCAGTGTTCAATGAATTAATTTGAGGGTTTGCTTCCAATACCGACTGCACAATAGAGTCTGGAGCATTTACTTCGGAAAAAGATACCAAATTTTGAATTGCTGGAAATGGAAAAAGGCGCTGTACTTCCTCCAACGTCCAGTTCTGGTAAGCATCTTCAGGAAACTTCAGTTGCAACTCTTTTAAGTTGGATATCGACTGGATCCAAGTATACAAGTTTTTGACCGGGAAACTGCTTGCAACAGCAAATTCCAGTTTGCTTTGGAAGATGATTTTTCTTCTGTGTATCGAAATATGTGTAAATAGTTGCAAATTACTTCAAGAAGACTTGTAACTTTGTCACAAGACTCTTTAAACACTGCGTCATCGTAACAGCATATATCGACAATAATAATCAACGATTGGGGGATAGATGCAGGAGTGTTGAAGTTGACTTGGTTCCTACATTCGTTGAGGTAGTCACGCATCATACCAAACCGCACTGACAGAGATAGTTCTCTATCCAATCGAATGACAATATTTTTGGAAGGGACTTCCGTTTCCATCTGAACATGATTTTTTGCCTCCTCCTCGTCTGTTGCATCCCCATAATCAGAGTCAGAATCATAAGGACATGGTTGATAAGTGCCAAAAGTTGTGATGTCGCGTATGAAGGAAAATGGTTTTACCGCCGTGTCAACATTTGGGTACATCACTAGTTGGATTTTAACATGTTTCAGTTTAGGTAATTTTCTAAAGAGTTCACGCACCAGTCCAATCCTTAAGCACTTTTTCAATCCCCATCTCCTCAACTTCCTGGGATTTTGGTCCCATCCGCCTAGTTCGTTTCCGCTCAAGTTGTAAAGCATCAATGTCTCCAATGAGTTTAGGGAGGAACATATCGTTAAAATAAATCTTTCATTCAAAAGGATGAAGTCACCTGTTTGCTCTGGTCTTGGGCTGAATGTAGCCACGAATGTTTTGATATTCCGCATTCTCAGCGGTTCAACTTCACTGAACATTACTATGCATGGATAAAGTGATAGAAGTTGATAGGGGCTCAAATTGGGGGGAAATTTTAAATGAAGAGAGTCAAGCTCGGATTGGTCAACGCCCAATCTACATGCAATGTCAAAGCTCCAACGAATACCTAAGCTAGTAATTTCATTTCCGTAGTCAATTTCCAACATTTTTAAGTGGTTGTCAGTACAGCGGTCTGGCCAAAGTTTGAAATTTACCGTTTCCGGGTACGAGTAACACAAACTTCGCAAATTGGGGAACGCGAGATTCCACAACAAACAATAATTAATGCATTGAGCATCACAATGAATTCATTTCACGTCAGTGTTGGCAGCCAATGCAGACTTGACCACATTTCGAGGCATAAACTCAGCCCTATATAGCTTTCCAATTTGGCTAACTTTATAAATGGTACGATAGAGAAGGTGTCACTTTCTGTATCCACTTCTTCCAAAATATCCTCGTCTTGCAAATTTGTAACCTCGGACATCCGCATAGTCAAATGCTTCAAGTTTGGCATCATTGTAATCCAGTTAGTAATTGTGGTGTACCACGAATCCGGACCAACATGTTTGAATAGCTGGGCACTGCCGCTGTATTCGAATCCCTCCACAAATTGTCCAAATCGGTTAAGAAACATGTTTGCCAGGTACATTAATTCCTTACATTCCATTCCTACCACTTTCAGCACACGCGGAGGAAAAGGACACATGATTAGGTTAACGCCCTTGTAAGCTTCAAATACTTTGCCCAACATACTGTGGGCGTTTCATTCTGAAATTGTCACTTTTGGGTAGATGCTTTTAAGAGGTGTGGTCTCTCCAGCCAGCAAATCAGAAATGGTGGATGGCTCACTCTCCAACACTTCCTCTTTCACCACAATCTCCTCCTTGACCTTGATCTTTATCCCGGATTCTACTAATTGATTACAGGAGACCGGGACTCCAGATTAGAGATGTACATATGTCATTTTTCATATTTTTGTGTCATTGACATGTCCATTTGTCACTTTTTAGATTGACATATGTCAATTTTATGTCATTCAAGATTTTAGGATGACAAAAAAGACATAAAATTGACATATGACATGACATTCTAAATCATTAAAATGCCAGCATGAGCTGTTATAATCACAAAAATATTGAAAACAGTCAAAGATTATGATGAGCATGCATATTTACACAACTGCTATCCTCAAAGCAGTCGGAAATGTAATGCAATTCCAAATCAATATTCAAGTACAAACGACAAAAGTTCATCCGGAATTCAATTTCGTCAAAGAACATGGGAAATTTAATTCCACGGTGCACGTTGTGTCAAAAATGTCTGAATGTCACTTCAATTTTTACTGGGCATACATATGTCAAAGTGGCATGACATTTAAAAATGACATATGTCAAAATCGGAACCCTAATTTCAATGACATACAAATAAATAAAGACAAAATTGACATATGTCATCGGTACATCTCTACTCCAGATACAGCATTTTCAAAGATCTTATTAATTCTTTTATTCTGCTTGTGCAGCTACTTCGTCTTGTCACGTTTATCTTGATCCAGTTTTGGCTTCTTAGCCTGGTATCTGGTAAAAGGCTGGCTTGGACCTGCACCATGTTCCATCCTCAATCTTCACTATTGGACCTGCTTATAGTCAAGAAAATACAAAAAAAAACATAGATTTAAATAATTTGCAAAAATTAGGGACATAGTTATATCCCTAGTTACGTATGAAAAATGGCAATTAATTGAATCCTTCTTAACTTACCAGGACGCAAATCCTTTCAGTTCAGACGAGTTTGATATAATATTATATAATTAATTACATCAAGTAACTAAATAGTCAGTCAATTAGTTTGGACATACACAGTAAATTAAAACTTTACATTCAACATTAGTTTACGTTGGGTGTCGGCCAAAGGCGCCCTGCGTAAGGCACCGCGGACTGAGGCACCCCATACTTTAAGCAACCTAGGTCTGAGCCATCCCATACTTTAGGCAACCTAGGTCTGAGGCACCCCGTACTTTAGGCAACCAAGGTCATTTGCACCCCATGCTAGAGGCTACTTACTAAGTAAATATTTTTAATTCATGGATGAAATTTGAATGGATGTCACGCATGCATTATCATTCCATATTATATCATGTTCATTATTAAGTATCAAAGCTTTAGCTACTTTATTTACAATTAAACGGTTAGCAGCTATTTACATCCTGTTAACTCGTTTTAAGCAATGTTTGCACGCAGATTCTGATTCTGAAATTTCGGTCCGATTTTGAAAATTTTGAAATGTATTGGCTAAATGACGCGCCTACATTCAAATTTACTGCTTATTCGATCCGGTAAGTTTTCGAAACATCCCCATATAAACAAAGCATGTTTTTTTAACGTCAGATAAGCTATTTTCATTAACTTACCGTATCGGATTTAACTTCAAAAATGACTGCAAAGTTTGATGCCAAATAATAATTGCAAGAGAACGGAATGTTTTTCTAACGCGTTATTATTTCTCATTGACTGGGCCTTCAGCCCTTTGACCCTTTACGGGGTACGAGAATGATGCTCTCTCGCTGATGACTGAATATCCAAAGTACATAAGTTACAGTGGGGACTAAGCATAGTCGAAAATCCACAAAAAATGTTTGTGCAAAAATACATTACAAAACAGAAAAGAGCATATGTACATGGTATGATATTTCATGAGAAATATTGCATAAAAATTAATGATTATGATATGGAATGATAATACATACGTGACATCCATTCAATTTTCATCCATGAATGAAAAATATTTACTCACTAAGTAGCCTCCAGCATGGAGTGCAAATGACCTAAGTTGCCTCAAGTTTGGGGTGCAAATGACCTAGGTTGCCTCAAGTATGGGGTGCCTCAAGTATGGGGTGCCTCAGACCTAGGTTGCCTAAAGTATGGGATGCCTCAGACGGGGTGCCTCAGTCCGCGGTGCCTTAGGCCTAAACTCGTTTACGTTCGGTAATTTCTTAAATGGTATTTTACCCTATTCAAAAGCACCATATCAATCGTAACGTGTTGCCTGTTGCTGCTGATGCTGATATGCTGCCTTGTTTGTGTTGGGAAGAATGTATATAGGTTTGAGCAACAAAACAATTTCCGCGCCAATGATGCACGTTCAATGGGTAACGGTGATTACCGTATCTTTTCTCAGTGTATGCAACACAATGCAATAATGCCGGCAAGCATTCCAATCCAACTGTTCAGGGTCATATAAACAAACACTGTTATCAAAAACTATTTACATTGACTTTTTTTAGGTAGTGTCACGGTTTTAAGCGAGCTTTGTTTTATTACAATGCATTGTCTTTAAAATGTTAATATCATAAATGAGGTTCTGTAGTTTGATGGAATCCTGGAAATATGCATGCTACAAATAAATTGTTGGCATTGTTCTGAACTTTGTACGATTTATTTATGTGCCTATTGTTCAAATTCCAGGGAGTTGAGTACTCCCAACGACTTGGATGTTCAAGTATTGTAACACTGGAGTTTTATAAAGACAGATAAATAAATCGAAGAATAAATATCCTTCATTTATCTTCAAGGTAAATAATTTTGCAGTAAATTAAAGAAAATAACTGCCGACTCCTACAAACCTTTGAGACATTCATCGCAAGTTATTCAAAATGGCACTACGGAGCCTCCACATTGCTATATTTGTACTATGGGGCATCTTCCTCTTATCTGAAGTATGGACACACCATCAGTTATGCAAAAAGTTTGCTTGGGTGGAGGATCCCACGATTACCCAACTCCCCCCATCCTCAATATTCGACAAGTGTGTGGAAATAAAACTTTACCCATCCCCAAACTCCCTCAATCTTTTTGTCACTGTTTCTGCCACAAATCACTTTTCATGCAGGGACTACATAATAGAAACGTTTGTGATAACACTCGTGGCCGCATTGGACTCGACATTACCCAGCAAAGGAATTGCTGTTGGAACTTGGTCCCCAATTCAATTTGGTGCCAGCAAAATAAAGTTTCCATTTGATATCCCCCTCTCATACATTAAAAATGGGGCTCGTGTGTCAACGGCCCAGTGCTCTCGTCGGTCAAATGATGATAACGATTTTGAAGAAATGAGTTCATTTTTTGAGTATGACCAAGACCCAATTCCAAACACACTTGTACACAAGAGGATGCTGGAAGCAGGTGAAGGAGTTGTCGCAGTGGTGCATGCCAAGATCCCTTCTGACAACCCAACACCCTTTCAACTGACAATCGAATTTTTAATCCGGGGAAAATTGAAGGGGCTCATATATTATTGGACTTACAACTCCCGTGAACTAATTTATGTACCGAATGAAGAGATTATCAGATTTTCAAATAATAAATCAAAACGACACTTGCAACTTGATTCATCCTACTACGAGGAAAACATGGAACAACAGAGTTTCATACACGGGGTTCGACAAGTACCTTCTTCTACTCCAGCTCCTTCTACTCCAGCTCCTTCTACTCCAGCTCCATCTACTCCAACTCCTAACACCACTACTACAATAACTACTAACACCACTATTACAATTAATCCTAACGCCACTATTACAATTACTCCTAACACCACTACTACAATTACTCCTAACGCCACTATTACAATTAATCCTAACGCCACTATTACAATTAATCCTAACACCACTACAACAACTACAACGACAACTACAACAACCACCACTACAACAACAACTACTACGACAACCACCACCACAACTCCAGCCCCAATCATCCGGAGTAGTCACATGTGCCAATGCATATATCCACGAAGGTCGGGGGGTCAACAACCCGCAGTACCTGACCACGTCGAGGATATTCTTCCACAAGCCCTTCAAACCTGTTTTAAATTTCGAGTCGCCAATTGTCCCGATTCTCACACAAATGAACATCTCGGGGCCGTCTTTGTCTTGACTGATACCTGCCCCCCGGGTTTAATATTACATGATTTGTCAGTGATTGCGGTAAACCATTTGGGACTTCCATATGGACGTGTGGAAGTTAACAAAGATATTAAAATGTGCTTTGACCCGGCGAATACGCTCTCAAAAGATATTTTGACCATGAAACCAGTGCTGCACGACATGAGTCCTTTGGAATATGATTGCAAAAACTACCCAAAAGCCAGCTCAGGCTCACTGTATGACATGCCAAAATGGACTACTATTTCTGCAAACGTTACAGTCGTTAGAGCACCATTCATCGGATACGAAGGCACAGTTTTCCAATTTGTTCTCAAGGACAAAGTAAAGACGGTTTCTAATCCACCACCGAATTCACTCCAGTTTATTGCCGAGTTTGGGGTAGAAGCAAGACCTGGCTTCTATGAAATGTACCGACTCAGAACGGAACATCTGCAGTTGATCTACACCATTGCCGACAAGGTGGATGTGGCACACTCCCCCTTTCTTACAAATGACATTGGTCTTGATCCAGATTATACTGCTGAAGCGTGGAATGTTTACAAGTGTGACCCGCCACTCAGGAGTCCTACTCCACCACCGCCGGTCGACTTTATTTGTCAGTGCGTTGACAAATGTCCGAGAAGTAATTCATGTGACCCGCCTGATGTCGGCATTGAAAACTGTTTTGACATTTCCGTGAACCCCTCCAGCTCATCACCCACATCTCTCGCACTTTACATGAGCTTCCTTAAAAAATCTGGCGCATCCTGTCGCAATCCCAAAATCATTATAGAGCAAGTGGCGTTTACAGTGATGCGGAGACATGCTGCACAACCATTCAGTGAGGTGGAAGGACAGTGGTCAGTTGTGGACGATGGTGATTATGGTCAGTATACAACTGTGGGAGGTTGCATCTCCGTGGCGACACCCAATCTCAAGCCCCAGTTATCCTCTCGACACAGCATAATTGACTGCGGGAGACGAAATGGGAGTAGTAGTGGCAGGCAAGGCATGTTTTGGCACTACAGAAAACTTGAAACACCTGATGATATCATCTGTGGCAAGTGGACATGGACGCCAACGTCCCAAAGAAAAATTCAAATTCAAGCGGGCTACATGGTACTCTACTCGGATTCTGCCGGCTCCAGAATTAAAGTTTTCAAGCAGTTGCACGAAATAATATTTGAGGTTAACCATGTGCGGCTAAACTATGTGATGACCACTTTATACAATCAAAAAAATGAAAGGATTGAGCTTAGAACTTTCACGGATCGTAAAACACAGGTAAGCGAGATTTAAGAGTTGCTACACATTTAGTTTACAAAAATAAATTTCAAATACAAACAAATAAAAGTCTTTTTGTTTGTTTCTATTTTGTGTATTTACAGTGTGCCAAAACTCCAGTTCCCAGAGAGACAGCAATGTGCGAGTGTTATAACCCGTTACGACCTTCTGGTGTCACATGGCCCAAGATAGAGGAAATATCAACCACCAGATCTGGTCTTGAACGATGTTTCGAGTTCAAAATGGTGGATTGTCCAGGCACACACACGAGAGAGAACTTGGGTGCACTTTTCATACAAAAAGGGGAAGATTGTAGGAAATTAGGGCTGACAACATTAGACATGTCCATAATTGCTGTGAATGAGGTTGGATATCCCTATGGAGAGTTGGATGTGAACTTGGTTTCCAGGGAGTGTTTTAGCAGCACAGGACCGACCGGAATTCTGAATTACAGACCAGTGGTCAACGATTACGCTCCCCATAGTTACGTCTGCAATGTGGTTAATCTACCAAGAAGCAAGTACGGGAATGCACCTCCCGCATGGTTGTCCCTTCATTTAAATTTGGTGTCGGATTCCACAGCAACTACTCCAAAGCCTATTGCAGTGCAAGTTATGCTAAAAAATCCGGTGGCGGCCACATCATTTCATCCTGTGTCCTTGCAATTCATGTATGTAATCAATTAAACATGTATATCCATTGCTACATATTTTTTTTTTAAATAAGGTTTGATTAAATATCTTATAATATTTTTTAATTGAATTCATGTAGCGCGGAGTTTACAGTCCGGGAAAAACCAGGTACGCCTGTCCTAGCTTTCCGCATTGCTACCGAACATAAAATTTTAAAATTCTCTGGAACAAATGTGGACGTTGGGGGATCCACTTTGTCAACTATTCCTCGAATTGAACTTCATCCTGACTATGTGGACGCGTCCCCAGCTGCGACTTGTAAACCAGGATTGGGGAGAGTCCCTACACCTCCTAACTTGAGCTGGACAACGTGTCACTGTTTCGAATGGGAAAAGTCAGCCCCTCCTCCTACTCCACCGAAATTACAACATTTACTCAACTGCGTCTCATTATCATTCAATTATGATGCCAGTGTGCATGCTACCCCGACCTTCTATTTCAGCGTGACCAGAAAGGCGTCCGGTGGGGCAGCCTGCTCGGATATATTGATTCCCCAGTTTGTTGTCACAGCGTTGGGACGTGCGGCTGACGGAACAGTTGCGACCTTGGTTCAAGGTGGCATGTGGGAAAGGCCAGATATGTCCACTGATTACGTACCTGGGAAATGCTACCCAACTGGTGCAACTGGCTTATCCCCAATAAAACCAGGAAAGTCTGCTATCCTTGGTTGTGCCCATGATCCCCTACCACCTAATCACACCCCCGCAATGTACTTTTTCTACAAGTATTTGAGGATCGAAGGGCAAGTTCATTGTGCAAAGTGGCAGTTTACTACTGCTCCTCAATTTGTAGAGCTTCAGCTAATTTACAAGATCAACTTTGAGCAGTTGGGGAACCCGATCCAAATTTTTTCACATGTTGAGCGACATCCACTAATTTTTGAAGTTAAGGGAACCGCCGTCACCCCGGTTACTAATATTGATGTGGTGTTTCCTCGAATGAACTTGTTTCATCCTACAAATCCAAACCGCAACACTGCAGCCAAATGTATCGTAACACCGTTTGTTCCAACTTCAGACATTTGCGACTGTAAGCCTTTTAATTAACATTTTTTGTATTTATATTTAATAATTTGGCAATAAAATGTATTTGGTTGGATACAAAATGTGTAATTCCTTTGAAAGGCTTTGAATATCGACACGGCGGGTTTAAACAAATGCCGGGCCAGACCCTGGTTGAGGAACTAAGTGCCGCCGTCCCCCCGATTCAAGCAGAATGTTTTAATTTCACCATAACCCCTTGTACAATTGGCGGCGAAGAGTTTGATACGATCGGTGCCCTTCTCGTTTTCAATCCAACAACTGCAGCGCCGACATGTACAGCCGACATTATTGTGGAAGACGCTTCCTTTGTGGTGTTGAACGGTGACGGTTATCCCTTCGGTGAGCCAAAATTCCTTGGATTTACTCGTGTTTGTCTCCAACCCGACCAACTCCTGGAGTACGACATTAAAAAGATGGACTTTATGCACCCTTTCGGAGGCCTGTGCGACACTAGAAAGAAGCCCGTCTTTAAAAATGAGTATCAATATGGCGGGAAAACCCCTAGCTGGCTTCAGGTGAAAGTGGATGTCGAAATTAAAAAGTTGGTCAAGCCTGTTGCCATTCAGATTTATTTGGAAACACCGCCTCAGGCAGTGAATGGCACACTAGCCACAAAAATACAATTCATGTGAGTGGTTAGATAATTTTTTTAATAATCATATTGTTTTAAATGTTCATTTCGGTTTAAACCTTTTTTAATTTCATTTTGTTTAGTGCTGAAATGGTTATCAAGAACGTTGTTGGAGGGCAACGACGCATTTTCCGAATCAAATCCGAAGTTTACGACATTGACTACAACACAGTAAATGGCACGTTTGATCCTGCGAAATTAGCAGTGGACGCAAATTTAACTGCAATCGAGAGAAATCAAAATTGGTACGAGACTGATAACACCAACAAGAAATGTCATAAAAGACTACCGCGCAAATCTCCAAAAGCTGCGTATCCAATTCAACACTGCGGATGTTTTAAATTTACTGATGGTACACCTCCAACAGGAAGGGTGCTGCCACCCACCCACCAGATATACACTAACAATGTGGAAAAGTGCATATTTTACGAGTGGAATTCTACTGTTTTTGGAGGCGATGTATATTTCTATCTCACGGTTTTCACAAAAACGAAACAAGAGGAACCCGCTTGTGGAGATTTTCAAGTAAACGGAGTGATTTTGACGGCATTGAAGCAGAATACCAAGCCCGGTAATGAGCAAACGGGGGATACATTCGGGACATGGCAACGGACTACATTTATATCCAATGCGTCATGGGTAACTAGTGTTCCACACGGGGTTTTTTGTGCAGTAAATACCACTTTGTACTCTGGAAAACTGAGAAGAATTCCGCCAATGCAGGAGGAATACTTAAGACCATGTACCAAGGTGAGTATTTTTTCACCAAAATGGTATCCAAAATATTTAAACTAAAATATCACTTATTCGACATTTCATGAACAAATTTTTTAATCACCGGTGACTCAATGTAGGGTGCGGGTAATGGTAGTGCCTTCTTCTTTTTCTATCCGTTGATGAATCAACCAGATAGTCGGAATGCATTTTGCGGTGCTCTACGCATTGGGCCACTTGTTGCTCAGCCACAAAGATTTGAATTCCAAATAAAGTACAGTCTAAAAATTAATTATCTTCCAATTTATACAAAAATATTGTCTATTTATAACTTTTTATTTTTTTTTATTCAGTGGATACTTTTTCATGGACTTTCCTGCTACCGCTGGGAAATGGTATGCGATGAAGCGTACGTTCTTGCTCGAGTACTTTGCAAAGGTTCCATTAACATCGCCTCCTCCTGCAGCCTCAGTAATAGATTTCCCTGGGAATAAGAAAATTTTCCCAGTTCAAGAAGGAAATCAGGATCCATCCAAGTGTACAATTGACGTTTGCCTGTATCCTTAGTTTCCAATTACATTGGACGGGATTGCATTTTTTACAGTTTTACAGTTTACATTTTGTGGTTTTGGTTGTGGTAGCCAATGTTAATTTTGAGACATTTACTCATTTGACGTTAATTTAGTCTTAATTTTATTAGAAACAGTCTTATTTTAATATACAAAACAAAATTGATATCGCGGTTGTCAGATTTCCAACGAAAGTATTTTACAAACTCTGATGTTAGATTCAATCGCTCAATATTCCATGAAAGAAAACGTAATTGATATACAAATAAACCGTTTAAACGGGGTAAAAAAGTATCAAAGCAACTTTTGAACTTTTAAGTCAAGTCTATCCAAATGTATGAGTATCGATTTTAGCTAATTAGCGGACTAATTAGCAAAAATAGTTATCATATTTGTAATCAACTCATCAAGTTACATCAATTTATGCAATAAAATTTTTTGCAAACGTTTTGCAAATTTGCGAATTAAGGGGCCAGTTTGCAAAAATAATTATATTCGTAATCAGCACATCGAGTTACATCAATTTATGCAATAAATTTTTTTTGCACACGTTTGGCTACTTTGCGAATAAGGGTGCCACCTTGCCAAAATAATTATCATATTTGTAATCAGCACATCAAGTTGCCTCTATGTACCCAGTTTGGTGTGGATTAGCTTAACTACGTAAGATATATAACGATTTTGCTACTTAATAATCTATGTGATCGAATTCATCAAAGAAAGTTCATTTATTCACGACGAAATAAAGTAATTTAAAATTACTAACTTTTATAAATTAAATGTGTACAATTTATAGTATGATTCATTGATTTAGTCATTCATTCACGACGCATGAATTGTATCGTTAATTACAGGGATTGGAAGAATGCATGAAATCGCATCCACGATTACTTTTCTCCCGAGTCTCTGCGTTTGTGATTTTTCCGCGGGTTTCTGAAGTTTCTGGCAGAGTCAGCGTAGACACCATCAAAGATACCAATAATGGCAACCAGAAGAATGAACACTTCAATACGTTCGAAAAGTTTCATTTTGATTCAATTCAATATGTACTATTTCACGGACGTAGATGCTTTTGAGATATGTACTTGTGAATCAAAGAATGAGCAATTAAGTTACAAATAAATTACGACTACAGCAGTGACGCATGTAAAAATTGTGATTCAATTTATCAGTGCATTGGTATAATGGAACATTAAGACACACGCCATTATCCACATTTACGTAGAATAAAAATTCATGGACAACTATTTGGCACGTAGACAACAAAAAAACAATCAAATGTTTAAAATTGATGATGCATAACGACTTTACTGCAAAAATGACACCAATATCAACACCAACCACATTTCCAGTTTGGCTTGGATGAGGGCACTCCTTTACCACAAATTTGGATTTATAAAGAATTTCTTGAAAATGTTCGTGGGAAGCTTTTCCTGACTTGGAAAATGTCTCACTTTCTGTTGTCAAATCGTCAAATATGCATTCTTCAGACTCGTTGCAATATTCAAATATACATTTAAAAAATGTAAAGTATCTGTAAAAATCTTCAGGCTACTTGTCTTGAGTGGACATGCCTCATAACCGGGAAGCTAATGTTCCAGGTGACAAGGTGTTAACTGGTACTATGAATCGCGACACCGTCATGCCAGATTTTACGGCAAGGTAAACCACACATTCCAGTACGTTGATCATTTTGAAAAAATATTTTAACACACCTTAGCAAGTTTAATAAACTACTACTTCGGTCAGCTTTCTGTTTCACACAAAAAATACATCTTATATATATTTGTGAAAGTATCTGTCCGGAATTTGTAACTTACCTATGATCTCGCAAACCATAAAAGCTACATGCACCAAACTATGTGAAAATGATCGTCTTGGCGAGGCGGAAGTTCTTAGTTATGTTTGGAAAAAATCGGATGAAAAACAAAAAATTAATGAGTAAAAAACCTAATCGGGTCATGAAATTTTGCCAAAAAAGTACGTTTTCGATAACAACTGTTGTACAGATTGCCTGATCTTCATGAAACTTGGTGTCAACATTGTTGTTAACATGGCGATGATTATAGGCTATGTTTGAAAAAATTGGTTGGCAAATACAAAAGTTATGTCTAAAAAACCATATAGGGTTGTAATTTTTTTTAAATTGTTCGTATATGGCATGTGCATATCATTCGAAAGCTACAAATGAGTATAATAAGATTATTGTCGTTAACCCCAAGTTGATAAGAAATTTAATTATTATTTATCGAATCTTTCCATATTTTGGTGGCATAAAAAGCATATCTTTATAACTGATAGTACTTGGTAGGTACAGAGAATTGTACCTGGTGGGTATGGAGAATTGTTCCTGGCAGGTATGGAGAATTGTTCCTGGTAGGTACAGAGAATTGTTCCTGGTAGGTACAGAGAATTGTACCTGGTGAGTATTGAGGATTGTATCTGCAGAGTTTGTTATCTTTTTCAAAATAGATAAAGATGAGATAAAGATATAGATAAGATACTCATCTTTATCTTATCTTTTATCTACTTCATCGAAGAGAAAGTATCTATATCTTTATCTTA